>JALPQI010015698.1:0-21946 GCA_025490895.1 Thaumatotibia leucotreta | reverse complement strand
TGTTCAGCTGAACTGTAGAGCCCCTCTTTCCTGCAGCCAATAGTAAGCAACTGGTAGGAGTGTAGTCGTGATTTTTATCATACAATTCAATAGGAAAGGAGTCTAAATGACAATAAGGGTTTAATAAGAAAATGAACCAGGTTTAATAAGAATTTGACCCAGGTTATGCGTAATACGTCCACAGTTCTTGTTAGATTTACGGATAAGTTCGAACATTAGTATTTTAGATTTTTGTTCCAAAGGGGTATTACCAAAACATGCTATTGTTTTGTACTTATTTTGGACTACTATTACGTATGGTGATTTATTGTACTGGTGAAAAAGTAACCCTGTATTTGTTCGTCCTCATATTTTAGCATATTTTCGACCTCGCACGAACGGTCACACGTGTGCCGTCAATAACAATGCAAATGGCACAAAATATGTAGCAATTTTTCCACAACCACACAATACGCAGAGATGCCTATTGATATTTGCGGCCGATTCAAAGCACGTAGGTACAAACTATGACACGACTATCTGATCTGTCCTTCGTTACTCTATGTCCGTTCTACGGCAGGAAGGACGTGTCATTGAGCGAGACGCGACTATAGCCGTGTCTGTTGCGTGAAAAGGACGGACAGCCGTTATTGTGTTGCGCCTCAATTGTTACAACTTTGTATGCAAAGAGGAAACCCCTTTTATGTCAGACGGTACGTTGTTTTACGACTGGATTCTATTTCTTGCTCCCATTTAGATAGGGATTTGTTTCTGATATGAGTTTTTAAAACACCTGGACGTTTGTCGTGTTGATCTTGTTAGATTACAGTCCCGTTTTACACCATGTTTATTTCAGACGTGAAGAAAGTTTTTGTGTTGGTAAAAACATGTCATTATCTTGAATTGGTTTTTTAGGTGATAATAATTTTATTTGTTGTTGTCTCTTAGTAACATTGAGGACAGCACTGTCTATGTAGGCATTCGTAATAATGATCTGTTATTATTGGTTTTGGTAAATTATCCGTTTCTGTTATGTGTAGTCTAGATTGTCAATTTGATTGAATAACCTATTTTTCCAGCGTTAAGGTGCGTTTAAACGGAAAAAGCATTCGCTATTCTAACCCCCCAACTCTTCGAAATTCGATCGTTACACAAAACGTGATTGGCGGATTTCGTAGAACGGGCGATAGAACAGCGAATGCTCTTTTGGTTTGAACGCACCTTACACATATTTATAATCATAACTTACTGTGTTGTTGGATATAAACAAGGAAATAGACGATAAGGGGTTTGCAACAAAAGTTTCGCGTTGATATATTCATTAAATAGGTATTACAGCTTTTTTTGTTTTGTTGTACATATGTACTGTGAACAAAATCCCATTTACAAAGATTAAATGTTCTAATATTTTCAGCTAGCTTAGACCGACATCGCATTTCTAAACTGATCCTCATGAATTGTGATCAGTAAATTTATTAACTATTAAGACTGCATTTCGTGAGGTTTACGGTTCTAACTAAAGGCCACTAGTAATCAATAGAGTATTAACTGAATATTCTTAGTTCACGTAGGTTTCCTACAAGCGCTGTCAAAAGACTAGCAATACTAGCATTATATTAATTAAAAGCAACATTTTTTACCTAGCTCTCGGGCTCGCACTGAAATAGGACTGTCCCATAAGTTTTCTCACGTGCCAAAAACTATCTAATAATCTAAAAGCCCGCCTAACTTGATATCGAAAACATTTTCACCCAATCCCGTACAAGACTTAATCTGAATTATCATGGTTTTTGCTCACATGCTTCCCCCTAAGGGGAGTTCTCCTCCTCTCTCACGTCCGGAAAATGTACATGTTTTCCATCGTACGGTCGATATCAAAGATATCATTACGGTTTAAGTGCCAAAAATATATTTACACGACCTTAACGTCAACGGAATAAAGTCGGTGAAAATAAAATTTTGGCACCTACTTGTAATCCGTAATGATATCTTTGACGTCGACTGTACACTATTTATGACGTCTAGCTGAATACCATAAGATCTTAAGATTAATCACTCAAGCAGTCAAATCACGAAATTATTCAACACACAATATACAATATACCTATGTATAAAGTTAAAATCTGGAAGCACGTGCGTTTACTTAAGTCTTTTCTATTTGCATGTTTTGTATTCAAGATCCGTTTCAGTCAAAAATCAACACAAGACTAATGAATGTAGACATATAGTTGGTTAATGTGTGGTACTGATTATCGTTTCTGGCCTGAGTCTCTCTCTGTCACTCTAATGACGCCTTCGTTGGAGTGACTGAGACAAATCCTCGAAAAATGCGGATTTCGAAGTTGGACGTAGGGCCGTTGCTTTCAAATCTGCGAGAGTATTTATACGGATAGAAAATGTATAGTCTTAATACGAAACGGTAAATGTTTCGCACAATGACGGCACGAGTAGTACCTAGGTAATGGACAAGGACCCAAAGGTGTACAAGTAATCATTCTTATTCTTAGAATTCTTAGAACTAATTTCCAGATTTTTCCATCAGACATGAAGCCCCTCAAGATGCCTGTCAGTTAAAAATGTCCAACGTTTGTTCCATTACTTTATGTTTTGGTTCAAAAAACAAAGATTTTCGAAATATTTGATCATTATTTTAATGCAAGTATATTTTACTTATAGACGAGACAAAAATGGTAGATAAATAATATAATTACATTATAAACAGGTAAATATTTTGAATCAACTATTGTATAGTATTAGTAGTATAGTACATATATGTCTAGATTTGTATCAATAACTGAAACAATTAACAGAATTTTCAGTTACCGCAGACACTCAGTGTTAACTGAAAATTCGTAAGCCTCACTGCGAAGACATGACTCCATTTATTCATAAACGTCGAACATCCTATGTATATATATGTATATGTATGTATATATGTATGTGTATATGTATGTATGTATGTGTCGTCATCATAGTGGACACATTACTGCGATCGCCAATCCGCTTGCCCATCGTGGCGATTATGGACATTGACCTCCTAATGCGTCTATACGCAATAGTTAATAGGAGAGGCCTACGTCCAGCAGTGGACTATCATAGGCTGATGATGATGATGATGATGAACAATAATCATATTAGTTAAACTGTGTTTCGTCCTTATTTGCCAATTTGCTAATTTTCTTTGTTAGAGAGAGACAAAATACCTACTTATGAAATGAACTACTGGAGATATTAGACACTAATATATTTTAAACAGTAAAGATTTACCCTACTCGCTCTAAAACTGAAGAGCTGAGATTAGGATAATTCTCAATATTTCTCTTAGTTCTACTAAGATCAGCGAGAGTTGTGTATCGCTGCCGAGTTAAGTTGGATTTACTTTACCCACTCTACGAAATTCGTTCGCTACACAGTTCGTCGAAATTCGTTGATTTCGTAGAGTGGGGGATAGAATGAGCATTCGCTCGTTTGGTGTAAATACACCTTTAGAAGTCTTTATTTCGGTCGTACTTTAAATTTTATTCATTAGACGTATATAAGGGGGATAAAATTCAGACTATTTTCAGTGTAGAGTATAGCTATCTGATCAGTGCAGACTCGTGTACTTTTTTAAAAATTTTATTTTAATTAGAAAACCAATATCTGAATTCACAAATATAGGTATTAAGCAATGTGTAACAGCAAAGCCATTATGTATCAAATTCAGACCATAATGATACGTTTTGTATCGTATATAGGTAAATACCAAAATTCCTAACATATTTGTAATGCCGATCGTTCTCATTGCTCATCCATGTCAATAGAGCGTAAATATAGTGGAACGATAAGTAATTTACATTCATATTGTTACAGTTTTAGTGGTTGTTTTAGCGTGGTGGAGAAATGTTTTGGTGGTTGCGAATAAAGGTAAATCGGGGATCGCCCGGCGATTTATCGGATTGGTATTTATGTTCTGCCTTTGACCTCCATCGCGTTTGATGTTCAGTGCTGGTGTTTTGTCTTAATATTTGCTTGATGGTTTATGTTGGGGTCATTGTACTTGACTTTGGATTTTGTGTTTATGTTATACAAGCAAGTTTATTGTTAGATCTAGTAGTTTGATCAATTTTATCGTCTTCGGTAGGTGAGTAGTCTAGTTTAAAAGTAATTTACGTATCTGCCAATGTTCTGTAAGATGGGTGAATAAGGCTAAAAAAACACTTCGATTCAAAGATTCGTTGCTTAGTTTTCAGTAGTATAATATTTGTTTTTTTACGGATTACTATTTATTTATTTATAAAGTAACTTTGTGTACGCTTCGATATTGGGTGTGAAGGTAGTTTGAACCTTTTTTTATACCCGTTATTGTCACAAACGTTAACTAATCAGAATTATATGGTCACTACTGTGTAAACATATAAATTATAATCATAGATCGGACAAATGTGCGTCATATTGTTCGCAATAATATGGACATGACTCCAAAGTTGACAATAAACTTGTATGTGTAATCATCAACCTCGGGAAAAAGGTAGCAAGTGCAATGTGTCAAGAAAAGTTCTTTATACTTATATATTTATGAGCACCACATGTCCGGTGTTTAAAAAAAATATTTTTTACATAACATGGCTTATACAACCCCATTATTTTGAAAAGTTCGACTAGTACCTAGTTCAAAATCATGATCTGTTTTTTAATCCTTTTTTTAAATTTACCAAGAACGAAAATTTGTAATTAATAAACGTTAATGAATGTCTGCATAAAAATTTCAGCGGTAACCTATTTCCTGAATGACGGTAGGTACTTAATCTAGAAATTCTACATTAAAATTATACTTGGGTAAACGAGGGCTGTTAAAAAGCTTGTTCTATGTGAATATTGCAACAGTAAAAGTTGGAAGCTTTTGTTACCAACTCTGGCTCTTGCTGGAGGCCTCATTTTGAGCATTGGCTAAGGTAATCTGGAGGCCTATCGCAAACATAAATTGTCGACATCTGTCTCTTTTACTTCAATGACAGCTTCTTTGGAGTGACAGGAACAAATGCTCGAAATTTACGATTTCCGACGTTCCCGGTAGGCCTCCTGGCTATCGCATTGTTGCGAGTAGGTACTCAAAGCCTAGTGAGCACGTCAGCCATTTGCGTTTACTCTGACTATACGAGTAGATAAGATACAATTACATAGTGCGTATAATATACAGGGTGGCCCAAACCTTGACGTCAAAAATTTTTTTTTAGATTCCTCACTTCATGAGCTATCAGAATATACCCTATATATGTTAGCCGATTTTTTGTAGTTTTCGAGTTATGAATTTTTGAAATTTTTTTTGAGAAATTCTAGAATGAAGAAATTTATTAATAAAAAAAAGCTGTTGGGTTTTTTAACTAGTTTCTTTTTGTAAAAGTATTACTACAAATAAAGCCTTTACTGACAAAAAAAATAGCGTCCTCACTTTGATACAAGTATGATAAAAAAATACCAAATTCAAAATTTTACGCTAAAAACGCATCAACATAGCATTAATGTACCTAAATAAAAAATAAACATATCCTCAGGAATTTCCGTATTCTACTCGTAAAGTCCGCCCTAGACCTTAAGCCTTCGTAAAAGCAAAAAAAAAGTAATACTGAATGATGAGGATTTTTCGGAGTAGTCGGTCAAATAAACTTAAAAAAGCTTAAAATTTTAAAGTAGTAAAAAATGACTTGATAACTACACAAATTGAGTTTTCGTGGTATTTTGTGTCTTTGTTTATTGCTAAGAACAACAAAACAGACGAAATTTTACTTTATTTTTAAATTAAAAATTTAGAAGCTTTTTTTTAAGTTTATTTGACCGTCTACTCCGAAAAATCCTCATCATTAGGTATCACTTTTTTTTTGCTTTTACAAAGGTTTAAGGTCTAGGGCAGTCTTTAGATTACCAAAAATCCTTGGGATATGTTTTATTTTTTTTATTTACGTCCATCAATGCTGTTTTGATGCGTTTTTAACGTAAAATTTTGAATTTGGTATTTTTCATCCTACTTGTATCAAAGTGAGGACGCAAATTTTTTTGTCAGTAAATGCTTTATTTGTAGTAATACTTTTACAAAAAGAAACTAGTTAAAATACCCAATAGTTTTTTTTTATTAATAAATTTCTTCATTCCAGAATTTCTCAAAAAAAAATTTTTTTTAATTCATAACTCGGAAACTGCAAAAAATCGGCTAACATACATGGGGTATATTCTGATAGCTCATGACGTGAGGAATCTAAAAAAAATTTTTTGACGTCAAGGTTTGGACCACCCTGTATAGCTATGTACAGAGTGTGATTTTGATTTACTACACGAAATTCTAACTGAAGCAAATAATAATCACGCGTTCGACAGGAACAATTAATTCAGTTTCTAAGCAGAACGTAATAAAATGCTTAGTTTAAAAATTAGGTATCTTTCAATCGTGTCCTTGATTTTAAAATGATTTTAATTGTTTCCTAGGGTGATAGCACCATATTGTAGATCAGTAATTACTGAATGCTTACTTTTACTATATTATAAGAAAGTAGGATTATATAATTTTTTATCATTATTTTTACAACTGAGTTTAGATCAAGGATTGAAAAGTCAATTACTGATGGTGCCTGTCAACTGAAAGTATTATAATATTGGTGTTACCACCGAAAAGAAGAAATCAAGAATCATATACGTATGTTTAGTACTCGTAGGATGGCGAATTATTCATATCAGTGTAATATTTGATACAAAAATTCAAAAGATAACGACAAAGCTCTTCCAATTTGTGTGACAATAAAGGCATTGTTCGCAGAAGTTGAGTAAACGAAGTCTTAAAAGGATTTATTTGCGAAGAGGAACTCGTTAAAATCGTCTCGTTGCTAGAAATGTATTTATTGATAGGCACAACATTGTGTAGACTTGCTTAATTGCTTATTGTTACAGAATGTCTGTATAGCTAATTTACTAAGTGTATTTTGACGAAAGCGGTGGATATTGTATGAATTCATTCGTAAAAAAATATATGATTGGTCTAATTGGATACTGTTTTTCAATAACGCGTCAACTAACACCGAATTCGCAATAAAATGTCAACTTAAATTAGTAATTTATTAAACTGAATTTTCATTGACGACATTGACGTCTTAATGTGAGTCGACACCTACGAACAAATAAAACATGGAAGCCGCACGCCTTACTAAGTTGCCTTTCAAAAACGGGCCTGAATTTTAGTTGACAACGGTCAACCCCTCTTCAAAGCGTCGCGGTAATGCATTTCAATATCAACCTATAAAAACTTAAACCGCCATTTAAAAATAGTTGTGATTTGTCCATCAAAGTTTTGATTGGCTAAATTCTATAAACGTTTGTCAAAGATGTTGCGCCGAAATATGCGCGGTATTAAGAAAAGCGCTATGTCCTGCCCATCTTGGCACAATTGAACAATTGGTTTTGGGGGCATTTTTAAGATGGCGTTAGACGTCCATGTTATATATGGTCGCAGGTCGACACGTTATTACAAAACAGCGTGTCCATATATGAAGGGTCAACGGAAAGA
Source organism: Thaumatotibia leucotreta (assembly GCA_025490895.1). Classification (NCBI taxonomy): domain Eukaryota; kingdom Metazoa; phylum Arthropoda; class Insecta; order Lepidoptera; family Tortricidae; genus Thaumatotibia; species Thaumatotibia leucotreta. The sequence goes on along the minus strand of JALPQI010015698.1, from coordinate 14,436 downwards.
ACATGTCTAGACAATTCAAATTACAGACGGAAAAATCACCTTACTTTTAACAGAATAAGGTGTGAATTTGCCCTGATTTTTTAAAGTATTGGACATGTTTTTTCCGTAGACCCTTCATACATTATGATTCTTAATAAAAATTAATTACAGTGTTTCTGGTTGGTTCCCAATCTTAATATGAAAGTTACCATTTGAAAATAATCCCCATACTGTCATTAATTACATGATCAACTAATATCATCCCACTACTGGAAAATCCGACATAGGCCTCGCCTATCTTTAGGAGGTAAATGTCTATAATCGCCAAGCTGGGCAAGAGGATTGTCAATGGCTGTGGTGTGTCCACTATGATGACGTTGCTGTAATCTGAAATAACCGAATTCAGTGACACTTGAATCCCTTGGTTAAATCTTACGACACCCAAGGGAAGAGTTGGTGTGGTGACAACGGTATTACTTAGTTACTTAGCGGAATAGGGTACCAATTAGTATAACGTACCTAATTGCAATAAGTCTGCAAAAGTCTTAATTTTTATTTGACTTAAAATTGAGATGAAAACCGAATTTTCGGTCACACTAACTGAACTAAGCCATCCCGCATGTAACCCAAATTTCCTATAAACGGACTCTAACAAATGATCGGGGGTTAAAATAACCCCCTAGCACTAATGGCACGTCAAGATAAAACATTCCCTAGTAGCGTACCTTGGCATTACTAATCGAGCAGCATTTAACAAGATTTGCTATGAACGCTGTGCTGGGGCAAGGGATAAGTAGAATAGAATAGAATAATTCATTCGTAAACTCAGTAGTAAGTAAAGCACATCTGTATAAATTTGGCTGTGTGGAGACTGCAATCAGAATACATTGGTCATCAGCTCAACTCTTCCCGTGGGTTTCGTAAGAGAGCCTACTACCGCGAAAATCGAAATTCGTAAATTTCGAGGATTGTCCTCTGTCACTCCAACGAAGGCGTCATTAGAGTGAGAGAGACAAATCCTCGAAATTTGCGGATTTCGAAGTTCGCGGTAGGGCCGCAGAGACGTCACATTCCTCAGAACAGAAGGCTTTAGTCACACAGACCAATCAATTGTTTCGTGGAACTATGTACCTATGTGCTTATTGGCAAGCCTGTGGTGGAGCATTAGATTAGTTCGGGTCTCGTCAGGTTTTGGGGATCCCTTAATTACACAAGATTTTATACAAAGCGCAAGCAATGAACATCTATGTATGCATGCATTGAACTATGTTAGTTTAATAAACTTAATATGTGGAATCTTGTAAATGACATCAATAGATTTTCCCAAGCTTGGGCTCGTTAATATCAAAACTACAGAAGTGCCTGTAAGATTGTATCAAAAATTTAAATGGTTGATAAAACATATTCCAGTTAGTTGGTTTGTTAGTAGTCTGCTGAAAATTAGCTACCTTAAGTAAGAATCAAGTTATATGAACGCTCCGTTGGCAGGTCCTAATCTGGAGCTTTGCGAGCGTCCAATTTGATTTCCGTATTCAATTTGGCGAATTCCGTAACCGCTTTTGTCCCAACAGCATAGTCGGATGACGATTGGATTAGTTGGTGCCTACATTCAATTTAAATCGATTTGCATACCTCTGGAAACTTAACAAGCCTTTGTTGGCTCTAACGATTTTAGTGTACAGCTTTCTAATGCCTGTTAGATAATTTATTTATATTTAAGTATCTTTGAAAATTAATCTTCAATTCTTATATTAGCTATTTTTATTGGTATTTTGTGTAGGTATGTCCTTTATTTATTTATTTTAGCGAGCTCAAAATGTCTGACAATTTTAAAAATGGCGCATTTTTGATATAAAAACCGAAGGTTAGTCACTCTTGTACATTATTATTATGAACGATTTCTTCGAACCTCGACTTTTGTTTATTGTAACCTATATCCAGTTTATTGAAAGATGTGTTATTATTTAATTAGGTATTCTGCAGTTTTTATAACTATGAATTTCATTAAACTAATACGTTTCTACTGTATTATAACTATTATAAGATTTATAAGTATACCAGTAATTGGAGTTCGAGGCCAACGAAACTAAGCTCTGAAATGGAATTCGAGATCAAAACTGTAAACAATCTATGACAATGACATGACATTACAAAGTCAATGTTAAAGTGACATTCCAGGGGTATAAAACGTTTTATATCGAATGTAGTTTTTAACACCTTTGTAAATTAACGTCGCGTTTTGAGATTGGTTTTTTATTTTATTTTATTTAACACTTCACTTACAACTATCCTTACAGGTACTAAACCTAAGACAATATTTTATGTGTGCGAAAGTCAAAGTATTTTCGATACACAAAGTATCACAATCGTTAACATATTTTTGGATATGACAATAAAAAACGTACATCTGAGTGTCGACGGATCCTGATTACAAAAATAAAACCTAGAAAATTTGCTAGAATGATGTAAATAATCAACATAATCAATGTTTGAAAACGAATGACGTGTTACTTTAATCTTTAGGATAGTCGGGGAACGAATTTCAGTCAGTCTTCATCTTAGTTACGATCGAATCCATTTCGATTAAAATATGAAAATTTTTGATTTGTAGGTAAAATACTAAAATCTGTATACTTTGTAATGCTAAATTTTAGGAGTAAAAATTCATAAAACAGTCATTTGGTGCACCCTCTTGTTTTGATTTTTGAAGTAGGTACATAGTTATAAATGCGAACCCTCTTAAATGGTTCTTAGTGTAGTTACCGTATTAAATTACGAATAAACTAGTTATTGTTATAACTGCGAACCAAATGTTTAAGATTTCTTATCATTGCCAGTAGTATAAATTAAACACCTTACATTTTATTAAAAGTAGCGAAATATATCATTAAAAAAATATATATTTCGCTTAATATTTTGTATAAAAACTTTGTAAAATATTTAAAAATTCTACGTACCGTTAGTGACGGTAAATACGCATTTTTTATAAGTATTTGAATGATTTTAGATTACCCCCCCTCTCGTGATTATTTTTTTGTGGTGGTATCCCATTTGTTTACATTTTTGATCTTCAATTCGATTTCACACCTTACGACAGAATGCGTTATTGTCAAATCTGTCAAAGTCTCTTATGTCATTGTCAAATAAAGTTTTCAGGTTTCCACAACCTTTTTGTTATTTAATTTATTTATTTAAAATAATTCCTAATAAAAACATTATATACCTCTGTTATGTTTTTACGCTTTTCTGTTTAATATGGCTGTCACAACTAGGATTTTCTTAAAAACACGTAAATACCTAAAAACTTTTCTTTTCTCTTAACTAACATTGATATGACAACATTTTCTTGTAAAATAAATAAATATGATATATATAATATATAAATAAATATGATTTTCTTGTAAAGAACTTAAAATTACCAGTGAACACAAACAAAACGTTAAATCTCTATGATAATTTAAATGGAGAACTGTAGCACTGCCAAAGATGTACTATTACTATTGTATGAACATTTCATTGTTGTGGCAATATTTTCGTAGATTCTTTGGCCTCGAACTCCAATTAGTGGTTTAAGTACCTCTATTGAAATCTTCATATATAAGCAGTGACGCGACTTTAGAGCCTCACATCTCGCTCATAGTCAACTCTTGACTAACATTTAAAAATACGCTATGAAATTAAAAGCAGACCTGTATGCTTAGCACATGATTGGTATGTCAGTGTCACCGCGAGATAGATTTTCCATCTATATGAAATACCTATATGAATAAAAGAGGGATGGATAGTCGGCCACGTATTGTCGCATTAATCCTGTGCTAAGCCTACTGACGGCCTGTATGCTTGTTTCCTTTTGTTTGTGTGTCTAACACTCACTTTGTTCACAGTGACGAGACGAAGGAGGTAGACGGGCGGGCGCGGTCGGAGTCAGGGGATGCAGATTCCGTGTACCACGTGCGGGGCGCGTTACACGACTCCAGGTGGAAAGACCAGCAGGTATAGCCCTCATTAATGTTAAAGTCCATTTCAAATACGAAGCCCCGATTCCACTTGACAAAGTCATTAGGCGTCAACGATAGGATCAGTGATAACAAAAGATACCCGGCCAGACCCTTTTGTGGCGTGATATTTTTTTCATAAATCGGTGTACGACACGTGCCAATTTGTAGTGGACCAATTAAATGACAAAAAATTCGAGTGGCATCGGGCCTTCGTATTTGAAATGGACTATAACTTCTCTCATGAAAGAGGTAGACGGGTGGGAACGGTCCGAGTCAAGGGATGTGAACTCTGTACCACACGCGCGGCGCATTACACGAATCCAGGTGGAAACACAAGCAGGTAGGACCCTACATATTATTTTTCTTATTGATATTCTGTCCATCAACCGTGGAACCGAAGCTATCGCCGTTTTACCTTTTACTAATATTAGTGGATGACCTAAAACTGTCACCAAAATGGAAGTTTTGAAAGTTTTAATGCTATAACATTACTGTGACTTTAAGAGTAGTCTAGGGGAACGCTGTCTTGACAACGACCGACAAAAAAAATTGTAGACCCTTTCACACTATTTATTTTGTACTAGTTGCCACTAGGAATATATTATCTTTAACTTGCTTCTCGGTTTTACGAGCAAGGTTACCGCCTTGTAACCCTGACAACATTGTTGCAAAGCAATCTCGTAGGGGAACTCCGTTACCAGAGCAAGTTTGAATACATCGTAAACCATTTATGCTACAGAAGCCTTCGAAACACGTGCCTGAGTTAGGTTAGTTAGCAGCAACCTCGGGTATTTAATTTCAGGTATGTACGGAAATAAATAATAAGATTCTTGAGCGATTGATAATTCGATTAAATATAGAATAAATTAACTCTCTCATTCGACAATCATCTCCCGGTTCTTAAATATTCTTTGGAACATTCAATCCAAAATGTACCCATACACTACATCCCTAAATGAATGTTATGTTTATTTTCTGCCCTAGAACCCTAATAACTTCATACCATCAAACGAAGTTTTGACTACCACGGAAGCTCAAAAGTTGTATTTCGAGATATGTTTTCTGTCTTTCGCTCTCATGTAATGTGATATTCCTAACTTTTACATGTTAAACACATAATTTAAAGTGATGTGATGGATATGATAGACTCTGTGCGGAAAATGAAAGCGTCTAACAGCAAGACACAGCCATGATACGTGCATTCAGTTGCAGAAAATACCCTATACGTAATTGAAAATCCCTATGAACTGTAAGTAGTGCGCAAAATATGAGATAAGACTACACAGCAGCAATGTACGTTCTGTAAACGATATTTTCAAATTACTTTCGCTTTAATCGTTTCCATAACTTGCCTATTAATATCTATAGATTACCCATCCATAGCTATCAAATCATAAAACCACAATTACCATTACCATACAAATATAAGGAATCATAAAATTTTGTGACACCTTAATCCCAGTTATATCAGGTTTGAATCAAATTTGAACCGGAAACTATGGCCATTAACCGGCCCTTCAGTTTAATGTAATACTTACTCACCTGGAAAATAGGCTTTCAGGATTCAGGATACGTATTCTCATCGCCCTCGCGAGCTTGACACACAACTTGGGCACCAACATGAACTGACTGAAATACAAGATGACCTGCTGCAGAGAAAGTAATTAATGAATAAATCAATTTTAACGTAAGCTCTGTCGTCACATATTGACACGTGAGAATATACTTTGCCAAAGCTAGCCTAGTGAAATGAGCATTGCCAGTATCAAGTCATATCATAACAATTTTTTTTTCGGTTACTGATTGTTTTGTCGCACCTTGCCCAGCGTGGCGATTATTGGCATTTACGTCCTATATGCGTTGATGGATACGCATAAATGGAGAGGCCTACGTCCGGTAGTGTATTGAGAAAGGCTGATGACGAGATTGTTTTGTTATTTTTTTCCTATTTTTTTTATGTCCGTTAAAATAGAAGTACAAATACGGTAATAATAGAACGTATATGATGATTATAATCACTAATCAACAAGGCTTTGTGTCTAAGTTGTATGACAAAAGTTTGACCATTTCTTCAACAAAGTCCAACCCAGGAAATTTCATACGACATTAGTCTCTAAATTGTGGTCAGAAAAAACCTTGCGGATACCTACGGTGCATAATAAACATACCTTTCATTATGTACCAAGATGCTTTTAAATACGTCTTTACAATAAAATAATCGTTTTCTTGTACACTAGCGGTAAATCAAGAATCCAACCCCCTTGGGCTCGCCAAGCTTTTGACATTTGACATGGCCCAAGCTTAAAAGTACTCGGGGCTCTGCTTATGAAACTGTCTTTCCATTAATTACATTTTGATTATTCGCTCGTGGTCAAAAGACTCTGGAAACTATATAATTATGTATTACATCCTGTATAGTTTACTCACTAATGAATAACTTCTCAGTGATGTATCATCAAAACTTAAGAGGTATTCTCTTGTCGGTGGAGTATTTTGCAGCCCTTTCTGTCCTGTGCTAGCACTTTGAATCTTTGATACGACGCGACCTCCGCTGTTTCCGTCGCTTGATCCATGTAGCTTCATCTTGGTTTGCCTCCACCTCTTCTAACTTCTATCTTGCCCTCAAGGATGGTTGGGAAGAAATGGTCATGTCGAATCAAATGTCCAATCATCTTTCCGCGTCTCACTTCGATGGTGTTCATGATCATTCTTCTCTCATCCACACTACTCTACGAGTCTACGTGATGCCTAATGAGCGCATAAAACTTTGCAAATTACTGTTTGTGTGTGTGGCTCGTAAATTTTTGCCACTATGTTGTACAATTTATGATTCGTGATAAGCCTAGCCCAAAGCCAGGAAATTATTTAAATGAAATAGGTGTGATTGGTACTTTTCTAGGCCATCAAATGTGTGCCAAATCCAAGACACGAAAATAAATACTAGGCGTGACTAAAAGTCGTTTAAATAAATCAAAGGACTATGGGCAGATTTATATGGAGAGTGGACCAAAAACCAACAGAGCTGAAAGTGGTGTCATTAAATAGGTATTTACATTTATTTTATTTCATTCTATAGGCATTTTGTTCAATTCCATTGCAAAACCGAGATATTTGTATTTTAGTCAGAGTAAATACTATGATAAATGATGTCTGGACGACGGTGATTTACTTATAGAGTACCCGCAGAACGCCTTACTCATACAAAGTTATCCAACGGAATTCAACTTTGCACCCATAGAATGAAATAAAGTACATAAGCAGACCTTTTTAATGACACTACTCCCAGCTCTGTTGGATTTTGGTCCATTTTGACGCACAGTCCTTTCTCTATTACATTTGAAGCCAGGTATGATCCAAATACGCCCGATGATGCAGCGGCGTTGTTCTATTTGCTTTCGAAGTCGAACGGTCCAGCGAACCAGGAATCATTCAGAATAATTTTAATTGTCTGAATAAGACATAGATGGGTATCTTGACCACAAGATATTGTAGCGCCAAGTAAATAGCAATAACATTAATTTTCATCTTGAATGCAGATTGTGTTGGATTCGGTGTTTCTCAGAGTTTGGCCGTGTAAGTACCTACTGTAGGTAGAAGTGAGTCTCCAGGCCCCTATACCACAAAACTTTACAAGCGTACATTTCTACAAAATTGTCAACTTTTTGTATGGGAGTTTATACAATTTTGTAGAATTGTACGCTTGTAAAGTTTTGTGGTATAGGCCACAGGTGTTGCTTTGATCTATATGTATATGAAAATGACAGCTTTTTATCACACAACTCGTTTGCTCGATTGTTACTAAGACTACTAACAATAGGTAGTTATTTATTTTCATTCTACAAGGTGGTCAAAGGCTAAGTGCATTCCCGTTGCCTGTGAAGTTTTGGAAATCAGAATAGGTCCCCTAGGAGATTTAAAGAAGTTTCAGAAGGGGCGAATTTTTGTTCAAATACGTATTACCTGCTAATTGCTACTGTAATTACCATTTCTGAAACTTGAAGTAATGTCTTATACAATCCCCTAAAAGCGCTTATTCTGCTTCCCAAAATCTCACTGGCAGAGATAATGCACTTATTTTTGGCCATCCTGTAAAGTATGATGTATATAATGATTCGTTTGAATGGTCTCACTCGACTGGGGAAGCATTAAGAAGAGAGACATGCCAGAACTCCAGGCGTCCTACTGCGCACAAGCACTGACAAAACATCTTAAGTGAACAGTATTTCCTCCTACTTAAGACCTTTTATGTAAAAGCCGTCCATTCATAATGCAATTCCAGCGCCGACGTTCAAGTTAGGCGGAGTTGGGGCCCTGATATATTCCATTTATCCGGCCTTCATACTTTTAATGCTTTCACTCTGCAGTTTACAACGTATCCGACTGCGGCTTTGTGGTGCTTCTATTTATATAGATTCTGTTATGGTTTGTGGTGAATTATTGTATTGACGCTACAATATGTTACGGTGGTTAAAGTAATTTGATCGTTTATAAATTAGGGCAAACTATAATTTGCATGTTTGCCTTGTATTAGCACACATTTATAGCTTCTCCATGTGATATACGAGTAACTCGCAGTTTTTCAACAGTGTGTTCTCAAATACTTGCCTCATATATCCGCGGTATTGCCGGAGCAATATGCTTTAAAACTGAATTTAAAGTGGCGATTTATTGCTGTAAGTCTTTATAATCAACTATGGGTAACACAATTAGTGGCAAATATTAGCATCTTTTTCATGAATACAACTTTGTTTAAAAACTTGCGAGTGTAAATCTGGCTATAGCCCGAACCGCACCGAATATGCATATTATTATGCCACCCGCAGATATCATAGGCGCAAATTGCTTACCATTAAACGATCCATTCGGTTACTTCTTATCGTCTTCATCATCATCATCAATCATTTCAACTAAACGACCTGCGCTACCGGAGCTGGATATACATCTTTTTAGGCTTGTGCCTGCTCGTTCACTGAGCAGATCGATCCCAACTAGTACAATAGGACAAGTGTACTAGTTCGGTCTTTTAGTTCGTTTAGTACAGTAAGTCACTGAAAGAAACTGAGTAGAAGAACTGACAGAACGTAACAAACGTACTTTTAAAATTCAACTTTATGATTATAATCATAAAGTTTAAATTATGATTGAAAAGCCTGTAAAATATTGTGTCATTTAAAGCAAATTTTTTAAATCAGTACAATTGAAAATATTGTTATCTCGCTTACTCCAGCGCGAAGACATCGCCTACCTAGCTATTTCTTTCTCGCTCGATAGTTCGGCGCTCCGTGCGTTCCGAATGGAACGCGAGCTTGCTTGCTCTGTGGCCGTGTGCTCCCTGTACTAGATGAACTAAGAGCGGAAACATCTGGGAATAGTTCGGTCTAGTACAACGAATGGAATTCGTTCTTTTAGTACTTTCGTACGTGAACTACTCAAGCCTACATCTTTTCCAATCATCAAAATAAACGATCCTATGCTGCTTGTCTCCACTTGAGCGATTTTAACCAGTCCGTCGGATTTCACCGGATTTAACCATGTTCAAATTTTAAATATTAGTTATAACTATGTATTTCAGTAAATACGTGGTGTCCAGTGGAGTACTTTATGTTATGCAATAAAACAAATTCGCAAAATATGTTTGCAGGTGTTCCCATTTCCGCTTGGATAATGGGTTAATTGTTAAAGCACTCGATATACAATCGAACGACATCGACGCTCGAGAAACACTCGACTACTAATTGGTTGTGGAATCACAAGTTGATGCATCGCGCTTTGTCGGTGGCATTCATTGTTTACGAGTAGCAAGACGGGTTAGATAACCGTTGATTGAATTTGAAACTATCGTGAGATATATCTTATTCACTTCACCAGTCCCCGGATCTTCTTTCCTAACACGGGGATTGTACTCTAATATTGAATAATCACCAAATGAAAAAAAAATCAAAGCGACTTTAACCGACTTTTGCAAGATCCATCATCCACCCCGACTTGGTGCCAACGGGACAGGATGGACCAGTTGGACTAAAATTTCTGAAAATCGGTTCATAGTACTCAGAGATATCGAGTAAACACATATACTAAAAAAAAATTGTCAAATTTAGAACCATTTCTCGTTTTTTTGAACTTGATTAAAAACAGTAACATAGTTTTGATAATTCCGGTTCGAAAAAAATACAAAAAGCGGGTCACACGCAGAGCATGTCCAGTATTTTGGACGTTGTCGAATTAAGGGTTAAGCTCATAACAGGACACTGACCAGTTCATGAAGAGGCCTTTATTCAGCAGTGGGTACATATACTACAGTGCTAACTAAAAATGATGCATCTTCCATATAATTACTATGATGGGTGCGTCTTGTTGCGTTACATTGCAGTAAGTAGAGATTGATACGAAACTTTAAGTAGTAGATTCTTATTCTCTCTCTTGATAATGTCAGACGATTCGGAAATGCTTATTTATAAGCTTACTTGAATAAAGAATAGTTTGACTTTGACTAAGTTAAGTATTCTTGCTATTCTTTACAGCGAAAAATAGCTTCTTTGAAAAAACTACCTCCAGGGTTTTAATGATAAAGGGTCCCGTTTCTAGAAATGACAAAACGAAAATGTCGTGACCCTTTTCCTCGAGAACCGCTTTCCAGAGAAAGGAATGGATCAAGTTGAAATTTATGACGCGCGGGTTATGGAGCGGTGGGAAATGTACCGTCTAACTGAATGCTATAAAATATACAGCCCTTTCGAGTTTGTATGTTTCTCTTTTGCGTTTTTACGCTAACAAGCATTGCCGCATATATTTTCTCAAGCACATGCGGGGACATTTCACGCGGTGAGATGGACGTATATCAACATTAGATCATCACCGAGATCGCCATAAATATTGCCTGTTTCAGTACATATCAATCAATAGCTTGGAGTGTAAGTGATATGATGAAGTAGTCCACGGATTGATAATAACGTTCAGTGTGATGGCATCATTATAATATAAAAATAAGATTATCTTAATTTAAAAAGGCGTATAGGTGAGTATGGCAACGGAACGTGAACTTTAGCTCTCAATGTATGTTTTCCTTTTCAATGTACTTTTCACATTTTACTTCACAAATAATAATTACTGTAGGCTAAAATCATCGGTCTGTGGTTTTTGAGTGAAGATCGTTAAGGCTTTAACATTTGCCTAAATCAGTCGTCACGGGATCCTTGTTGACATAGACGTATGTTTATGACATGTGTATTAGATATTATTATTGCATTAACCTTTCGTCAAGAATGGTGTAACTTTCTAAGACATTTATGACATCCAAAATTGCAAAATCAATACTTAATACAGTTGTGAAATTAATGTAGAAAAAAAAATTAAGTGCCGAAAACTCACTATTTACTACATAAGTGTTGCTAATTTGCAAGTTATTATGCAGCTCTAAACTTTCAGTTTATCTGATAGAAACTAGTTTCTTAACGGCTACGTTAGGAGTTTCTTTGTTTAGCGGATCTGTTTTGATAAAATAGTTGGAGTACTTTTAGATTATTGTCGTTTTTCTCTATTTTACTGCATTCCTACGTTGACTGCTTCAACATGAACATTGTTACCACACCACACCCAGCCAGGAACAAGCCTGCTTCGGAGAAACTGGCAAGAGTGGCAAGAATGTGTAGGGTGTGATATGCTCTGGGGTATGGGATTTGAATTTGACTTTCAACGCGATGCTTACTTATCTGAGCATTGTATTGAAGAATATAACCCTACACCTCTATCAGAAATAATGTTTGTTCGAGATACCATTCGATAATATTGGGGAATATATTCCTCTTCATAATTATATCTCTTTAAAATAATTGGTAAACCCGACTTGATATCTTTTAAACGCGCCATTAAAAGAAATCGGCCACGAACAGCCAATTAGACATTTTCCACGCCTCTGAAGGGTCCACGAGCTTCGCAGGCGAGCATACATTATGTGCTCTAGCACTGCATCTCATCCACCTAACATCTAAGTAAACCCAATCTTAATCTCACTAGCTAAAGTTCAAAATAACCTTCCGCCAATCCGTACCGAAGGTCGTAAATTTGGAATGATGCCAGCATCGAATGCGCTCGGGGACAATTTGGCACGTTATACCAAAATCGGTGTGCGGATACTATGTTTTGCATAAATAATCGACTTGCAAGTTTGGGAGGTTGTTTTTTTGGCAAGGTACGTATGATACTATGCTGAGGTAGCCGGATGGAACTGCGACACATTTTTGGTATTATCTCATTCCTTTTACCAGGACTCCATGGGCATGCTCCAAATGTATCGTTTATGCAATATTCACGCATAAGATTTCAAGTGTTTGATCCTACTTGGAGCTGATATTATTATTGATTAAAATGATGAACTTAGTAATTGAATTACATGTTTCTTGGAAACTTATGACACTATACCCGTTTTCAATAACACTAGGACGTTAGTGATATGTAGAAGTTTACATAAATATTGGTATTACATGGCCATATAGTGACGGCAGTAAGAATACATTTGTCACTACCCCAACGCTTCCCGCGGGCGTCGTAAGAGCCGACTAAGGGATTAAGGTGTTGCTGACCATTTTTGATAGAAAGATTGATGATGAGCAACAACGTCATCATAGTGGACACTATACTGCGATCGCCAATCCTTCCAATTTACCTCCTAGTATGTCTATACGCCGTGTTAACCATCTATAACCGTGGACTAAGACAGGCTGATGATAATAGACATGTAGGGTTTCGTTATTTAAATTATTAATAGAAGATATACCTTTACCTACTGAAGTATATTAATGTTGTGTGTTAAACCAGTGTTGATATATGAAACCCGATGTTTTCTCCAAGATTTTGATCTAATAGTATTTGTTTCTTAACAGAACGCCAGGCTAGCGCGGTCGCAGAAGCGGGGTTTAGCTGCAGTTCGCGCGTGGTGTGTGGCGTGGGTGGCATTCCGGCAGGGAGGACCTGGAAGACACGGAGCCTGAAGAGGAACCTTCGGACCCGGGCTACGCGACACCAGTGTCTGTGGAGACCCCTTTGCAGAGCACCGTGTCGAGGTAAGAATTTGTGGTCAAGGACTTTAAGTTATAACAAAAAAAAAACTAGGTTATGTAGTAGATGCAATTTATTCGAATTTATATAAGTACCAGCGTTCTAAATAACGAAAAGTCTTTGGATATTTTGGATTCTGTATTTACCCACCGTTGTAAGGCGTGAAAAGGAAATTTGTAACTCGTGTCGACTTAAAACGTTTAAATTTATCGCTCCTCGTTTCGAACTTCATTTTTTTTGCACTTGTATCGTGATGTACTATTTCCTTGAGGTGGTGGATTTGCTGGTTCGTAGCAATGTTTATATTAGAATTTTTGTTTAAATTATTTATTTTTCTTCATCAGATGCACGTCACTAAACGTCATCAGGGACCCCTACGCTGGCCGCGGGGGCACCGGCGGTTCGGGCGGTGATGGTGGTACCTCCCCCCTTCGTCGCACCTACGATGCGCCCTCAGTTCCTCCAATCCCTGCGGCTCGCGACAGCCGGTCTCTCCCCCCAAACACCAGAATCAACACTACTACCTCACCTGCACCAAAATCAGTATCAGCCGACTCAGTCTACACTATATTAATCAGGCTACCAGAAGCGGATTCGGATCAGAATAGACCTACAATCAAATGATTTCAGAAGAATCACCTCCTACAAACAACACTAGACCACATTTTCAGACCAACGAGAGGAGATTCAGAATTAAACCTACACCCAGCTGGGCACCCCGCGTTAACCAGAAGAACCTCACATATACAAGACGTCAGAATTCCTCTTAATGCCAAAATAATACCAAAGCAACTAGCAGGTAAAGGTATAACAAAAGCGCCGAAATCGAAGAAGAAAAACGCAAGAGAAAAAACAAGAGACCAAAGCTGCTAAAACACTATCCGCCATTCTTCTATCATTTATTATCACCTGGACGCCTTATAATATCCCTCGTGCTACTTAAGCCTCTTACGGCTTGCACTGGGTGTATCCCTGACGAATTATGGTCATTCTTTTATGCCCTTTGCTATATAAATTCTACGATAAACCCTGTCTGTTACGCATTGTGTAACGCTACTTTTTGAAGAACATACGTCAGGATATTGACTTGCAAATGGCATAACAGAAATAGAGAAGCGATGACTAGAGGTGTGTACAATTAATAGAACAGGATTTAATGTTATGTTATAATAAGGTTAAAGCGGTACCAATTTAATGATTGCCCCAATCTTGGTACCTGAGCAATTGACCTTTGTGGTAAAACCCGTCAACCAGAAGTTGATTAAAAGCCATTTATTGTGAGTAGTTTCATTTTCATTAGTGAGTTGACCGACCCGTCCCAATGATAGTTGTATGATTTGTAGATTTCGTAAATTTTTGTGATAATTTCTTGGATATTAGTTGATAAATTACTGATTTAGTTTTT
>JALPQI010015697.1:0-23055 GCA_025490895.1 Thaumatotibia leucotreta | reverse complement strand
CAAACTCGCTTTTCCGCGAACGGCGGGTGAGGTCTGCTACATTCTGTCGCGTTTTCTACAGTCACGTCGTATTTTCCCTGAGGAGAAACAGCCCCAATGTTCATAAACATACTCGAGTATATAATAATATAGTTGACAGTTTAGAAATGAGCCTTACACACCGTGTTTTTATTGATTTCCGTTAAATTAAGGGGAAGCTTATTTAGATCAAAAATAATAAATTTCTCTAAGAAACTTGTGTCTTAACTCTCACTGTTATTGAGTTATTAAAAAAATAAGTTTAATGACTGAACAAGTGTATTGCAACCTTTATTACATCCTAATGTTACTTATTTTGACATGTGCCGTCAGCAGCCGTCAGTCGCCCGAGAACTTACTGTCTTCTGACATGAAACATTTGTTTCATATACCTTTTTATTTACTTTTTATTGACATTTGGAGATTCTTTACACCTCCAAATCATTATTATTATTATTTATTAACTGACATTGGGGACACTTTACATCTCCAAAATTATGTATTATTGACATTAGAGAATATACGTCTCTAGTTTAATTTAATATTTGAGTTTATTTTACTGTGATGTGATATTTAAATAGGTATTGGCTGTTGTCTTTTAAATAATAAGAATAGTTGCTTTGTATTGTCACTAAATTGTTAATTTTCTATTTTATTATTATTGTTAAAATCATGACGATTAGAGACCTTTTACATCTCTAAATCTTAATATCTCTTTATTCTGACAACTAGAGGACCTTTCCATCTCTAGTAGTATAGATATAGATACTTAATAATGTTGTGAACTTGTACAATAATAATTATTTCTGTTTAATATTATGATCCTTTATTTATTTGTCTTTTATAAAAATGTCTATAATAATCTTTTTTCTTTAATGCATGTTATTTTAATAAGATGTATTATTATACTGTTTTGAAAAAATAAGTCCACCTGAGTTTCTTACTGGTTCTTCTCAGGAACGGCGTAGGGTTTGAACCAGTAGTAGATTTTTTTTCTCTCTCTTGATAATGTCAGACGATTCGAAAGTGCTTATTAATAAGCTTACATTAATAAAGAATAGTTTGACTTTGACTTTGACTTTGACTTATTCTTCAGGTTCTCTCACACCTGCCATTACAATTATTATGTATGAAAACAAAAAAAAAATGACGAAATTAACAAAAGTCGATATACCAGGCAACTTCTCTTAATGTCCCAAGAAACCTGTCCAATTTAGCGGAAATCAATAAAAACACGGTGTATATATTTGGAAATTACATCATTTTGGTAATTAAACGCAAACCAATAGTAATAATTGATCACGATTATCACTCATATTTTAAAGACAAACGGGTCTTAATCGCGTAAACTTACGTTTAATTATATCCTGACGTCTTAAATTAATTAGGTATATCCTGACGTTTCGGGCATGACTCATGCCCAATAAATAATATAATTAAGCGTAACGTATAATTAAACGCAGGAATACGCGATTAAGACCGGTTTGTTTTTAAAATATGAGCTAATAATTGACCTCAGGAAATACGATCTATTTGTTTAATTCGACGAAACTGTATAACCCATTATTAATGTTCAAAGTAATTATGTAATTCAACTAAACTTTACGACCTTACATTCTATGTTCACTCGTGTATTGAAACATGTACTTCTAATTCATTTCAGGTTTTAGTGAATATTTTTTTATAGAGCAGAGATACTTACATAGCTATTAGTATCTGAAATTAAACTAAATGCAATGATTGCAATTATAATCACTAGAACACTTCGAAACATCCTCACAGAAACACTGTATTTTTGGATTTATTGCGATAAATATAAAATATAGTATATTTCCAGTACATTTGTTAAATTACTTAATTTATAGGTTATTCTAATATCTATACATATTCGAGCACAATGTTGTACCAAAAACTAGAAAATATTGTTGATAAAACTATTATTTTCCAATCAAAAACGAACGTATTATTATACGTCACTGCTAATTGTTTGTTTTTCATGATTTCTGTCAAAATCGCGATACGTAGGTACATACTGATGCGAAATAAAATGATTTTTAATGTTTTTCCTGAATTACGAACAATAAATGCAAAATAATAGTACTAATACTTTTAGATGCTCGATGCTCCAATTACGACCAAAATGACTAAAGTAGAATACCTACGATAAATTAAAAAAATATGGCCATGGGTCCTGAAAATAACACCAAATATAACCATGGGGGATGGGGGGGTCTAAAATAGGCCAAAATGGTATGACGTGATAAATGGACAAGCCCAAAAGCATGGTCTTAAGAAAATAACATAATAGTACAAAATTCTTGCGTTGGAGAGATAGATAGATAGATAAGCACTTTATTCATTCCCACAACATAAAAGGTGATTATACATAACAAACAGTGATTTCCTGAGAGCTTTTTCTGACTTGTATATTACAGGACGTTTATATTGTTTTTTATTTTATTTACATTTTTCAAAACTAGTGACAATTAGACCAATTACCTATAAGGTTCACTCGGGTAAGATCGGATTATTTTTCGGTGAGTTGAAAGGATGTCACAAAAAACATAAATTTATCTCGCTAACTTTTACCTGCAGATGTGTGATGTACGTGATAAAAAAGAAACCAAGCTTTCAATATAAATTTATTTGATGCCGCTCAACCGAATAGCTTAGAAGTAATCGACACTCAAACTTACACAATTTTTTTTTCAAGACACACCCACCGACAACCTTCTTGACTAAGATCGAACTAGTAGGTATCTAATTTCAACTCTAAAGTAAGGATAAGAAGGTGCATAGCTTCCTGTTAAACGGCTGAGCGGTTGTTGCATACTAGAGAGAGCGGCGGGGTGAAATGGCGTCATGCATAATATTGCCAGTGAGGAAAAAATTCTACTATTTTAGTAGTTATTGCGATTATCCGATCTTATATTAGATCCGATTTTAGCCGGGTGTACCTTACTTGAGAATTAACGACTGTAGAATAGAGTCCCGATATCGAAATGGACAAAATTGGCAGTTTGCAATAGAAAGTCACCTGGAGGAAACATTTGAAATTTAAAAAAATATTAACATGATCGGGTTTTTGGCAGGGACCTAACTTTAGTCTAAGAATTTAGGTATTGGCAAAAAACAAAACTAGTACTTTCTCATTACATTTATTGAACGCATTTGTAATGACAACGTCGTCCCCAGTGATACATGGATCACCCGACAGACAACCTAGTGGACATGCCATATGCCCGTTAGTTCCCCAATCTTCTTCCGTTCATACAACGTGTTACGTGACCGACTCTGCGAAGATAGCTTTTCTGTCTGATGATGTTAGGCTCGGCCACAAGGTTGAACGATTTACTTGATGTCATGAATCCAGAATGTCAGCTCTTTGCAGAGAATGGTAGTACCATTGTAAACAAGACGGGGTCTGTAGGTGAATCTGCCTGTGGCATGCCACGTGGGATAGCTGTGAAAGAGCTTGTTGATGTCCAAATCATTGAAACTATAAATGCCCTGGAAATAAATAGCATATTTACATCAGCGATTTGATTATTTACATATCATCTGCCTATATTAGTCCATTCCTGGATAACGGCGTCTTCTTAGCCTATGCGCATGGATACATTAAGAGGCAAATGCCTATAATCGCCTGGGCAAACGGATTAGCTATGGCAGTAATGTATCCACTATGATGACGCTGCTGCCCATCATCAAATAAATATCTATTAAAGAATGATCAGTGACATTTCAAACCCTTAGTCGGCTCTTACGAAATACGTGGGAAGAAATTACGTATTTAATTAATCCTTTTCTTCCCACTAACCAACTTCCAATTCAATGGATATTACCTCACCTTGGATAAGATCAGGTTTGTGTATAACAGCTGGTAGACGATCATCATCTCAAAGCTGATAACTTTCGAGGATAGGGCATTACTAACAAATAGTCAAACATCGACTTTATTAAATCTAACTTCTGTACCTACGTAGTAAGTATCCACCCGTTAATTACTTTTTGTCAGAAACCTTGGCTTACCTCAGTTATTTATTTATTAAACGTCTAGGTCCAGATATTCTTATTTATTAATGATATTTTTTATTTCAATCATTGATTTAAGTTAATTTTGACTTACCCTTTGAATTCGACAGTCTCTTTTGGAATACTGTAAGTTTCCTAAAAACAAAATCACTTTTCCATACCAACTGCGGCAGGTCTGTTTTTCAACACCCATTAAACGCCGTTCCTTTCCATTTTCTACTGTTAAATCATCTATGGTGAACTGAAATGGAAATTACATTTAAGCAGATCTACCAAGTGACTGCGCTGCAAGAAGAAGAGAATACAACATTCGAAGAGTCCACGGAAAGAACATGTCTAACCAATTGAAATTACAGAAGGAAAAACCACCTTAATGTTAACAGAGTAAGGTGTGACTTTACCCTGATTTTTTAAACTATGTTTTTTTCCGTAGACCCTTCATTCTTCTTAAGGTCTTGCATTTTTATTTTTATATGTATGTAGATGTAGAACCCCTTGATTCGGAAGCGTCACTATCTCGTAGTTCGAATCATAATAATATAGTACAGTTTAAGCTGTTTAAGTGTCACGAGACGAGAGCTTGATGACTGTAACACAATCTAACAACAACAAGATAAGATAAGAAGAAAGTTGGAAACTGAAAGGTAAAAGTAAGTTACTTTACTACAGATTAGATTCAAATGTATTCCGCTCTTTTTAATGTAACTAATTGTTTAATTTTCTTAGTAGTATAGAATATTGGTCACTGACTATTCATATATCGAAGATTGATGATGGGCAGCAGCATCATCATAGCGGACACACTATTGCGATCACCAAGCCGGACATTGGCATGTTCCTCCAAATGCTTCCACTCGCATAGACTAAGAAAAAAAGACTGTTGTCCAGTTGCGGACTAATATAGGTTGATGATGATGTTGATATTTACGTTAATAAAAGGCACTTCAGCCAAAACCCTGTGTTGTCCACTGAGATAGGTTGCGTTCTTATTTCTGCGTATATTCATATTTGTCAGCCAGATCCGCTTTTGGCCAAATGGCGGCTGAGGGTTAGGACAGTCGTCTGCTCTTTCTACAACCACCTCGAATTTTTCCTGAAATATATTTTGATGATCAGTTTTGTTACTATTTATCTGTAAAGATTAACCAACTTACCCTTTTATTCACACAATTTTGCTTGTATCGTTTCTTTGTCTATTTTACTAGCATACATTAGTGACAGAACTGACAGGTTATTACACTATTGGAAGTTGGATGTTATTTCTCTTCTCTTGCATTTAGCCTGACAAGTTCTCTCAACAAACCGTTCACATAATAATAGGGAGTGTCGAGCCATCACAGTGTGTGATAATTAAAAAAGTATATTTTGTTTTCATATTTGGTGCCTATTTTCACACTGCATAGAATTAATGTATTTTTACAACATTAGTTTACTTACACACACGAATACTTACATTGCTGCAATAAATATCAAAAATTTGATAAAACATGATCCCAAGTAAAACTAAACCTTTTCGAAGCATACTTCAGGTGGCTCACACGAAATGAAAATAATTTCCAGTCGCAAATATAATTATGATGATCTTGTCATTACAACTAATCGATGTACCTACTTTGATAAGCCTTAACTGTTGGCTACATCGTGATGAAATCAACATCAATATGACCATAATAAATACATTAACGTGTCCTTGGTGAGAATAAGAATTATATTCTAATTGAAAGCCGTGTGGTGACTGATGACGGCATTAAGAATATATTAGACACCACCTAAACTCTTCCCGTGGGTGTGATAAGAGTCGACAAGGGAATTAAAGTGTCACTCAACATTTTATTTATCCAAGATTGATGACGGGCAGCAGCGTCATCATAGTGTACACACTCCGATCGCAGACCAGCTTGCCTAGCGTGGCGATTATGGTAATTTACCTCCTAATGCGTACATGTACAGGCTAAGGGGAGGCCAATGTCCAAGCAGTGGAGGAATAAAGTCTGATGACGTATAGGCCGGGCTAAAGCCAGTGTTGAGCTAATGTTAAGATCTAGGCCCTAGTTAAGATTTTAGGGTCTTCAAGGAGCTTATGACATCTTCGGAGTTACAGTTGGCCATGGTCAATCTGCCTTACATCAGCTTATTATTATCAGGTAGCAGCTGCCAAAAAACTTAAAGCTGCTTTTACAAGCCTTAGTTAAACCACTAAACATATTTTAAGGAGTTTCTGTGACGGAGCTTGACAGAAAACGAATAAAAGGCTAAAAAGATTAAACAATCTCTGTTATTATGCCTAGTAATAATAATAGGCCTTTCCATCGGTGTCAGATGTTTTAACCAGCATCCAAACAACACTTGCGTTCGTGGCTGTATAGCCCAATGCGGGAGAGGATCCCGCGTCCACACATACGACAGATATTTGTGTGCTCCACCAGGTTGACGAGTGTTGGAGGCCTACCTCATTCGCTTCGCCTTTAGTGAGGTGAACCAGGATTTGTCTTGCTTTGATTGACCATCATGGACAACGCGACGCCACATCGGCCGGTCTTCGGACAATTGCTTCCATTGGTTGTATGGTATGTCGAAGGCAAATGCCTAAAGCATCAATGAAATAATGTAGGTGCCACGGCACCAGCAGAGTACAATAAAATTGGTAATATTAGTTTTTATTTCTATTGCCATTTTTTTACTTTATTGTACAATAGAAATAGGTACAAATGGCGGACTTAATGCATTGAGGACCAATTGGCTAAACAGAAAGATCAGGTGGGTCTTAACAAAAAGAAAAGAAACCTTGAAATGAAACGAAACTATTTAAGTAGGTACTTACTACAATCACAAACTTACACAAATACTTTATAGAAATAGACATACATAAACCTAAGTTATATTTTAGTACCAACTAAAAAACATTAAGAGGGTGTTGAAAGTTTTCTGACAGAGATATTTGTTCAGTTGAACAGTAGTTACTGCAATAGTTCGTAACTATTAACGGTACTATTTATTTGATATCCCGAATCCAGACAGACACTTCCATGCAGAAGACAGTGGTTCCGTTGAAGATCAGGTGTGGTCGGTGGATGAACCTCCCGTTGAAACGCCAAGTGGGGTAGCTATGAAAGATCTTGTTTAGATCCACGTCATTAAAGCCAAAGGTTCCCTGAAAACAAGATAACAGGATAGCAAAGGGTTTTGGAAAGTAATATTTAACACCAACATCAATTTATTTAATTATAATAAAGACAAATTGATGTTTTCTAATCATGATTTGATAACCGCGACCTCTATAGCAAATTCAACGCAACGGTGAGTTGTGGAGTTTGAGGACGATTATGGTAGGCACACGTTTTTGAGTAGCTTAAGGTTGTAGTACCTTCGAAACATTAAATACAGATGTCACTGGTGATTACTTTCACAACGATACCTCCTACGTATACTGGTGCAACTGACATTTTTACCATTTTCGTTTTTTTGCATATTTGGGTTCAAAATACTTATATCAACAAGCTATAAAAATTTTGTGGCCAAATTACCGCTAGTTTTTGAAATAAAGTGGCGTATACTGATATAACTAACACCTTTTTTTTGGTTCGAACGTCGTATAATGAGCTAAGTGACTTGTACCACTATACGCAGTACACTTATCGCCGCGGGCGGAAGTTATACCAGTATGCGCGAGTAACACTCTAAAATCTACACATAAAAGTAGGCTCTATTGCTTATTATTTAGCAATATTGTTGTTATTTGATTAGTTGTTATGTTAAATTAAATGAATTATGCGTAACCTACCTACCTAACTAAATCTAAAAAAATAGTAGATTACTGCTTGCCAGCTAAGCTAATATATTTATTTTATTTTTATTTGCTGAATATTAGCAAGGCCGAATACGAATACGAATCTGGCCAGCAATTAGGTAGTGTGTTTTTCAAATATGTAATAACACAGCAACACAACTGACGTTCTTTAATTTGCCCACATTTTTTTCATAACCGTCTTATGTATTTCGAGTGTCCCGTTTTCAATAACAATATATTAGAAGTACATCAATGTAGAAGCTTAGACAGAGCGCTTGCCTGCTAACCGCCTTATATATGTAAGAATAAGACCGAAAGGGACAAACTATGTTTATCGGAACGCTAAGTCAAGGAGTAAGAAGATACCGACGGCTGCTCATAAGCAATAAGCATACATATTCTTTGCGAGCCGATATTAAGAATTCTAATTACTAAATGAAATCAGAGCTTACAATATTCCCTTTGGTCCATGTTGAATAACAAGTGGATAATATTCGTAACCATTTAAATTGTTTTCTAATTCATATATAATGTCTTTAATAATATTGTCTTCTCAAACCTACCACCAGTATTGGATGGACGAATGACACGTCGTTTATAATTTTAAGTCTGATAGCCCAGACAGTAAAAACAGTATATCAGCTACTTATAAAGACATTGAATTTTGACATACTTACACTAAAACGAAAGAAGCCTACTTAGTAGTTCCAGTATATACTTCTTTTAATTTGAGTCTTAAATTCATTACTAAGTAGTTACGTCTTACTGTACGCACCTAAGAAGTATTGAAGTATGGCATCGAATTCGTGTATATATTTATTTTGTAAAAGCAACGCCGAAATATTTATGTTGATGTTATTTTTTCATTTTTTTTTATGTTGGCACAACAAAGTGGCTCCACTCCACCTGATCGTAAGTGAAAAGTAGAGCCCAAATCGCTTCAATTGTTATATTGCCTTTTGATGTTGTAAGACATGTCTTGATTACTTGAAATTAAAACTATGTGTTTGTTTCAAGACTTTCTTCCAGTAGGTAACCATTAATCCGGTAGGACACTAAGAATAATAAAAAATACACTTATTTAAAAATGATGGTAAATTAGTTTTTTTTTTTATATGAAGCGTTTACTTTTCTTTGTATTTATATACTTTTAGACTTCCTGCAATGCCCATAACATACAAAAAAAGCTTCAACGTATACTGGTACATGATTAATCAATTTAGGCGTATACTGGTACAAGTGACAAATTAGGCGAAAACTAACCAATAAAAAAACATCAGAGCAACAATTCCGGTTTGTTTAGATATTTACGGTGCATGATACAATATATACATCAAAGGCACTAAAAATATATCCGTATTCATCGAGTCATAGTATACTACGTATACGGTAGGTAGTTGTCTCAGTTCATCAAAAACAAGAACTCGTAAATTACACGTATACTGGTGTAACTACCATTTTTTCAAAAACTACTAATTATTTCAAAAAAGTAAATATGTAGATTGTATTAAAATGTATTTGTTATAAATTCTTGAAAATATCACGAAATTATTTCATTGTATGAGCTAATTACAGAACTTTGTACCTTTGAACATCTCTCCTGGAAAATGATGATTTTGCACTTGCACCAGTATACGTAGGAGGTATAATACCTTTGATAGTATTCGCTGTGATTGACGGAAAGTCGTCTGGTGTAATTGGAAGCGCGTTGGATCGGTAATCCAGAGAATGCGGGTTTGAAAATTCGTGACGACAAGATTCTTTCGCAGTTGATTTTTTCTAAGGTAAACCCATCTATTACGTCATTGTGGGTAAGTAACAAATCAATGAAGTAATTATTTGTATTTTGATTACTTGTTGTTGCGGGTTTTCACGTGATTGACTAGTCTACATACGTGGCCTTGAAATATGTATAAAAGTTCTCCAAACTTAGGTACGTTTTCTACAAGCATCTATCAAAAATATTTCAACAGCGATCATTTTCTTATACACAAATCAATAACCTTACTTACTTACAATAACATACCTTTTGCACTCGGCAGTCTTGCGTGGAATACTGAAAGTTTCCCATAACTAGAAACATCTTGCCATACCAACTGCGACAATTCTGCTTGTCCACGCTCAACAAACGCCGTTCCTTGCCAGATACTTGAACAGTAAAAGTATCAGCAGTCACCTGAAAGAGACAATGAGCGTCGATTATTAAATAGAAAATAATTTATTTAAGCCTCATTGCACAATTAATGAAAAAAGTACAAATGGCGGACTTATGGCATTCTCTGCCAGTCAACCATTGGGTCAAACAGAATTAGGTGCAGGATCGTCAACATTTAAAGAAAACACAAATAGACACTACTACATTGGTTTAATAAAGTTATGTTCTTGGTTTAATCATGTTTAATTAAGTTAATATACAAAGTTAGGCACACAAGTAGCTTTATTTACGGGAAACGCTTAAGGCAGCCAGGATCTTTGAAAGGGTTTTGTATTTTACTCCCATAATTTTCGTCGGAAAACAAGTACCGAATGAATCGCGAAGACCCGACAAGTCGACATAAAATCTGACAAAATGGTAGCAATAGAAAATTGGCAAAAGTATAATGTCTCCTCCATTTTCATTAGGCTATAGTGCGTAGTCAAATTAGCTATGAGTGAAGTTAATATTATGCATGCCTGTAAGGTAGATTTAGTGATTTCATCAATGTAGGTACGTAAATGTATATATTACTATCTATTTTCATCGACTTTATTTACAAGCAAACTACAAATACAAATAAATTTAATTTAAAAAGCATAACTAAACTAAAACTAGATAAAATCTAAAATAAAACTAAATAAAATCTAAAATTAATCTAAAACAGGCCCCTGCGCCATGGTACCCAGGACGCTGGCAGCATTTCCTAGCCGGATTGCCAAGCTAATGCGTTGAGCGAAGAAACTGCCAGCTCTTGGGTCTCCCGTGGCGTCTCTGAGTCTCTTCGATAGGTCTTTCATCTCAATTTTACCTAAATCTGTGCATAATAAATATATTTCATTTCACTAGATAAAATTAGTATGGAACGAGACTACAGAACTGCCCTTCATAAATTCTACTCATTTTGCAAACATAAATTTACGTCGTTAAATAGCACTTCATTCAGCACTCTATGATATCCTGTGAGGAGCGTCGTGTTCTTGTGTCTTCGGATATTGAATGTGGACATCCAGGACCGTTTTTTGCCAAACGGTGGATGTGGTCTACTGCATTCAACTGCTTTTTCTGGAATCACCTCGTATTTTCCCTGAAATGTCACGTTTATCTTGACGTCAAGTTTGTTAGAGGAGGAGGATTTTTTTCCACGTTTGTTCACCACGAAAGAACACCGTTAACGTTCGTACTTATTACAGAATTTGATTTAAGAAACTAAAGAATAGTGGCCGCAATTGATTTTTGATAGAGGGACTATACTATGTTAAGTTCAAAAAATATTCGAGTGGAGACCACGGTTTGGCAAACGCAGTATCGGGCGCCCACCCACAACATGGACAGACGACCTTATGAAGATCGCCGAAAGACACTGGGTGCAGGTCGCTTCCAACCCGTATATGAGGTCCAAAGTAGCCTATGTTCAGAATTGGACGTCGTATGGCTGAAATGATGATGATGATGATGGCTCTATTGATAGGATTTAAGTTCGGGTTTTATTTACCCAGATAAGCCTGAAACCGAAAAATGTGACCCCCGGATTATTTACGATAAAGTGATTAATTGTCAATAAAACACTACAATTATCCAAAAAAAAAGAAAAAAAAATGGGTGTTATAACACCTGGTCGGCGTACACTGAAAAAAATATTTACCAAAGTGACTTAGGTTGGCTATATTACGAGGAAACTTTGATATATCTAACAAATCCTTGCTATCAAATTTACAAAACTAAAAAGGTTGAAGTCGATACCAGAGTTCTGGTTAAATCAACAAAGAACATTGTACATTATACCAAACAACTGGTGAAATCAACAAAAAACTGGTGTAATCAACCAAATTAATTTAGTAAAATGCCAACATAAAAAGTTTGGTAAAATCAAAAAAATATTTGTGATAGGACCCAATCAACCTTAATTTCCGGTTAGAATTACGAAAGATCTGATAAATCCAACTTAGCATTTTTTTCAGTGTAAGTGGGTTAACGCCATTTTACAGGAATATTTGACGAATTTTTCTAAAGTTGACAAGATTACAAAGTGCTTTATTGCGTAAAAACCTTGTGTCTCCAGAGCCCCACCATTAAACTCCACCGAAGGGTTTTCATGAGGATGTCTGCGTTCTCCCTTCTCTGTATATCTTTACAGCCCACCACTCTTTGGGCTTTCCAAGGTATTGGCCAGACTTGACATCCCTGGAGGTCTCATATTGATGTTTGTTCAATTAGGTGCCAAACTAGCATCAACTTGCCTAGGCACTAAGATACAAGGTAAAAAAATACCTAACATCACAGATACTTACATTACCGCAATTAGTATCAAAAATGTTACAAAATATGACTGCAACTAAAACTACAACTGTTCGTAACATTATTTAACTCACATGCAAATGGTTTAGTCCAAATAGTGTTATAACGATCGATTCGTATCATTGATGATTTTATAATTCAAGCTAATAGCAGAAATTGTCTACTTTTGCCTTGAGCATACATAAAAAATGAAAAAATGAAAAATGAAATAAATGTTTATTCAGAAACAAATCTTAGAACTAAATCACAACTTCCGCCAAACCAGAGTATGGTTTGTTGGCAGACGAGGCTCCAAATGACATTAGGTAAAAAGTTCTAATAAATTCGTCGTTACTATTATTAAATTTACTTTAACAAACATGAATAATTCCAACACTCATACACATACTTAAGTGTAGTGTTTGTACGAAAAGAACATATAAGCAAACGCGCGCGCATGCATATGCATGTATGTATATACACATACACACACGCACGCACAATCCATTATCTTAATAATATATATGCTACTCTATAGTGTTTTTAAATTTATCTAATAGTACGCTGCTTACTTTCTTTTTAAATGATTGCTTTGTTACACAAGTACTCTTCAAGTCTGATGGTAAATCATTAAATATTTTAGGTACCATATATTTTCTACATCTTTGCCCAAAGTAGTTCGTAAAACAAGGTAAAAGTAGCTTATCATTATCTCTATTTCTTAATAACCTTTGATTAGATACAGGTTTTTTAAACTCATTATTACAAAATTGATCCATGGCCACTAATAACAATACTCGTTCATGAACAGGCAATATTTTACATTCCATAAAAAGTTGATCATAAGTGCTATTTTTACATTTAGTTTTTATCTTGTCATCCACCAATAATTTCATGAATCTTATTTGTAGGGCTTTTATCTTATCTAGGTATGTTTTGAACGTCCGACCATAGCTCGCCAGTCCATATGACAATAGCGAGTCTACTAGCGCATAGTATACTGTATACAAAGTGGCCCTATTTAAAACTGACCTCAGATGGTGGAACTTTACAAGGACTGCTCTTAGCCTCTCGCACAAGGTATTCACGTGTAACTGCCATGAGAATTTAAAATCTATGATAAGGCCTAAGTACTTGTATTGTTCCACCACCTGGAGCTCAGCACAGCCGCACGCAGGCGCGGCCGGCCGCGCACTGTGGAGGCAGTCGAAACTGTGGCCCACAATGCGCGGCGGCCTATACCTGTCCTTAGAATAGGGCGACCGTATACACATACATTTTGTTTTAGCCACATTGATAATAATTCCATTATCGTGCGACCATTTTATGATGTTCGTGAGATCTTCCTGTATTTTATTTTCTACTAAACTCAGGTCCTTTTCCGCATATAATAGGCACGTATCATCAGCATACATATAGATACTACAATTCTTTACTACGTTAGACATACTATTGACATGTACTATGTACCCCACTGGCCCGGTCACCGACCCGGTGGGCACTCCGCAGCCGACGGCTGGGTATAATTAGGGCTTATTTAGATTACAACGCGATAAAAGTTATCGTAGTAATACAATAATAGTGTTAGAGTAAGTTTACTATTTTTCAGAAGTATCTAAAAAAATATGCTCTTTTAGAACACAAACTTAGTTTTTTTTTTTAAATCCTTAAACCTTCAGTTCACATACTTTTTAAGCAACAAACGTTCCACATCACTGCCAATACGGATGCCCATTGGCAGCGATTTGGGAGAGATTATTTTATTTGTAATTTCCTTTTATTTAATTTTCATAGTTAGTTATGAATAGTTTTTATTCTTCTTTAACTGAATCATACTAATAGTGTAAAATGTAGGTATTATATTATATATATATTTTTAGCCACTTATTAAGGTATATTTTATTGATATTTATTAGTATTAACGTAAGAATATACCTGCGAACGTGTTTCACGATATGTGTCAAGGACGTCAAATGCTATGAAAAGTCAGCCATGTTTGTTAATTTTTTTATTAGATTCTACGTGATTCTATTTATTGAAGAAAACTACAGTGATATACAAAATAACATTTTAAAAGTACAACTAAACTAAAACTAGATAAAATGTAAAGTAAAATCTAAGGGGTGTACCAATAAAAAACTGGCAAATTCAAATGAAAAAGCTAACTAAAGCTACTTGTATAAGGTGGAAGTACTAGTACCCGACGCTGTACCAATACTCGTCATTATAGCTTGAGTTGCCATCGATAAGATAAAATTATTACATACAATACATCTATTAGGGCATTTAAGCGATGATTAATGTATTTATCTTTAATGCTTCAAATACCAACTTTCAAATAATTAACTTATATCTAAATTATTTGCATATTTTTAAGGCAGCCTCACGTTTATTAGGACTGAGTGTTAATATTTATAATGTCCCAAAATGCGACATTGAAACTTGTACTGATGTGCCATCTATTGGGCCTGCCAGCAAAAGCACCTGACGCTTACTTATACAATGGAGTTGACTAAGAAAATTTGCAAAATTTTGATATTGGCACCCTATAAAATGAATACTATTTAACAAAACTAACAAACTCCGCTCCCAAAACACATGACAATACTTTAAGGTGCGTTCAAACTAAAAGAGCATTCGCTGTTCTAACCTCCCACTCTACGAAATTCGATCGGTACACAAACCGTGATGGGTTGATTTCGTAGAACGGGCGCTAGAACAGCGAATGCTCTTTTGGTTTAAATGCACCTTTATGTAGATTTATATATATATGAGCAGAATATCGTGATTCAAATAAATATTATCTGTTGACATGTTGCGCACTAGTACTTCCACCTTATCAATCCGGTTTTATTATCTGAAATTTGCAGTATTTTATCGGTACACCGTTTAAAACAAACCTCTGCGGCATGGTACCCAGGACGCTGGCAGCATTTCCTCGCTGGATTGCCAAGCCAATGGTAGGTATTTTTATGTCATTATTTGCAAGCTGAATATTAAGTTTAAATGGTCGGCCTCGGGCGTCCGTTTAATTTGGTCATCACAACGGTTGGCGTATAGAAGGCCTATTCTACTCGCATTTAAGGTATATGAGGTAGAGATTTGGTTCTTTATCAGTTATCACATAATACTCGTGTCAGTAGCGAAGTTTCAATTTTGTCATGTATATTCGGATGGTTTACTAAGCTCGATGGTGTTGACGGTGACCTTCTGAACTTGTCGTCAAAAAAATCGACCCTGTAAACTAACAAGTTCATTGATTTTAGCGCTCGGACATCAAAAATCAGGCCCTCGAAGAATTGGACAGTGTTATGGAATAAGCGATCAAGCGACAATTGGTCAAACTGAGAAAATTATCTCAAAAGATTGGAAATTTACATTGAGTGTTGTAAGTGCATTTTTAAAGCAGAAACTACCGTTTCACTGTGAAACTTAACATGTGTTTAAAATTACAGCTATACGTACAGTCAAGGACATTAATATATATACAGTTCTCCATACGGATCCCTTACAAATGTGTCTATATATTAATGCACTCGACTGTACAAAAATACTTTATTATTTTATTAACGTTCATAAATAATTGATGTTTTTCCGCTTAATTCATTATTGTAATGAGATTAATGAGGGTATTCTGTAACAACGTTCTAAGCGACATATTTGGCGCTTGATTCACTGTTTGTAGCAAAATTAAGTGAAATGATCGTGAGATTCAAGCTATGTCATGTGGAGTTAATTAGATATTGCATTTAGGCACGCCATATTATAGGCGCTCAATTCGTTTACACATTTAAAAATTGTATATTTATATATTTTGTAAAAGAAACTTTGGCGGTCCATTCTTTTTAACGTAATTGATAAGCGCTCAGCCCTAAGATATTTTAATGTGTCGCTTAATTCTACCTCTTATCATACGGCTTTGGAAAGGTTTTTGGCTACAAAATTTGTGGACTACATAGATTGTTATACCGATATTCGACTTACATTTAAAACTATATTTTTCGATTTTGTCGCTTGATCGCTTATTAACACAGTCCAATTACCCTCATCAGATAATATCAGTAGCCCAGTTTTAACGTCTTGTTGTCTTTTGTAATGGATGGTTTACTGAGGTCGATGGTGTTGACGGTGATTTCGTTGCAGAATTGCGTGAATCCAGCTGCGACTAACTGCAGCTCATGCACCGCTATGCCTGGCATGTGCCATCCCGGGAGAGCGTGGGATATCTTGTTCAAATCCAGGTTTTTGTAATGGTAGCAACCCTGGAACAAATAAGTATTTTTTGTAGCCAATAATTGCTTTTGTAACAGATCTCTCTCAGCTCTCATCATCAGCCTATGTTAGTTCACAGCTGGACGTAGGCCTCTCCTATTAACTATGCGTATAGACGCATTAGGAGGTAAATACCCATAATCGCCACGCTGGGCAAGCGGATTGGCGATCGCAGTAATGTGTCCACTAGGATGACGCCGCTGCCCATCATCAATCTTGTAGAATGGTCAGTGATACTTCAATCCCTTAGTCGACTCTTACGACACCCGCAGGAGGGAGTTGGGGTGGTGACAAATGTATTCTTACTGCCGTCACCACACGTAACAGACACGTTTGCTAATAATTTGCTGCCTTTGGATCACTACTTTTACTTTATTAAGTGCCTCCTTTAAGTGGAGACGGCAATACGAATACATTTGTCATCACCCCAACTCATCTCATGGATGTCGTAAGAGCCAGAGCCGACTAAGAGTTTAAAATGTCACTGACAATTCTTTGATAGAAGATTAATGATGGGCTGCAGTGTCATTATAGTTGACACATTACTGCCATAGCTAATCCGTTTGCCCAGTGTGGTGATTATGGACATTTGCCTCCCAATGCGTCTATTCG
The DNA here is from genome assembly GCA_025490895.1 of Thaumatotibia leucotreta. Classification (NCBI taxonomy): domain Eukaryota; kingdom Metazoa; phylum Arthropoda; class Insecta; order Lepidoptera; family Tortricidae; genus Thaumatotibia; species Thaumatotibia leucotreta. The sequence goes on along the minus strand of JALPQI010015697.1, from coordinate 5,860 downwards.
CATAGTTAATAGGAGAGGCCTACGTCCAGCAGTGGACTGAGATAAGCTGATGATGTATGTGCCTCCTTGGGGCAGACCGTAGAAGTTGGATACAGCGGTGACACGAAAGATCCTAAAAACGCAAGTGCGAGTCTCGTTGGACCAGTGGAATTTCTATCGTTTTGTTCGGCGGATAAATAAGTTGTAAGTATATTTACCAATTTTAAAATAACGCATACAAATCTAAAATTTCGCGATTTCGGGTTTTCAGACCACAAAGCTATTATACTCTGTCCACCTATACATGTACCACAGTTACAGAACTTTAATATTAACAAAAGAATTTACAACAACGACAATATAAATAAGTTTACTAAAGAAATTGAGAAAATCAATTGGGACGAAGTAATTACAACAAATAAAAGTATGAATGACAATTACAACGCATTCGAGAAAACATTAAACAGAGTTCTAAATAAATGTATTCCAAAAAAAGAAATAAAAATAAAATTGAAATCTAAAACACCGTACTTAACATTAGGTCTAAGAACATCATGTCGAAATAAGAGATCCTTAAAAATTATAGTATCACAGTCAAAAAATAAAACTCTTCGAAACCACTATAAACAATACTGTAAAATACTTAGAAAAGCTATTTATACATCAAAGAAACTCAGTAATAAACAGAAGTTCGATAACTCACAAAATAAAGTAAAATCCATGTGGCAAATACTAAAACAAGAAACAAATAAAAATCCGCCCCAAACTAGAACAAACATCCAAATTAAAACAACAGGAAATAAATTATTAGACGACCCCAAACAAATAGCAAATACCTTCAACGACTTTTTCTCTTCCATCGGAAACTCGGACTCTATACCTACGACTAAAACACCGCTATCCAACCCAGTCAGCAACTCATTCTTTCTTAATCCAGTTGAACCGGCAGAAATTCACTCAATATTAAAAAACCTTAAAAATAAAACATCCTTCGGAATAGACGAAATCCCCCCCACATTAATTAAAAGCTGTTCAAACACTCTAACCATCCCTTATACAAAATTAGTAAATCAATCATTTTCGGAGGGTTCTTTTCCAGATGCACTAAAAGTATCTCTAATAAAACCCATTCATAAAAAAGGAGACACGTCAGACGTTAATAACTATCGCCCAATAGCTCTTCTTCCTACTTCAGCAAAAATATTTGAAACCGCTATGATAAATCGCCTCTACATTTTCTACGAAAAATACAAAATCCTACACGAAAGTCAAAATGGTTTCAGAAAAGAATTCTCAACAACGCTAGCAATTTATAGTTACGTACAAGGCATAATAAACGAAATAAATACAAAAAAGTACGCTTTAGGGCTCTTGCTCGACATGAGCAAAGCCTATGATAGAGTCCGCCATGCAACTATATTAGACAAATTATATAACACCGGAATTAGAGGTATAGCTCATCAATGGTTTAAGTCGTACTTTTGCAATCGCACACAATACGTAGAAATTGAAACCACAAACTTTGAGACAGGCAAGATACAACACACTAGATCTGATAGAGTATTACAGACCGGCTCTATCCCGCAAGGAAGCGTTTTAGGGTGTATTTTATTCCTTATATACATAAACGACTTACCAAACGTAATAGAAGACCACAACGTCCTCTTTGCAGATGATGTTTCCGTTTTGCTTTCCTGTTCCAACGGCGACGAAGCACAAACTAAATTAAATTTAGCAATGGAAAAAATAGTAAACTGGCTAGACATCCATAACCTTAAACTTAACCTAGAAAAAACTAGAATAATCCAATTTAAACCATATCAAAGGCCCCCATTACCAACCACTTACAGTTATAATAACACTATCCTAGAAACTGTGAATTCAGCTACCGTATTGGGAATAGACCTTGACACCAATATGAGCTGGAAACCACACATACAAAATCTAACGAAAAAACTGTCCTCCTTTATCTACGCACTACATCACCTAAAACGAGCAACCGATCTCCAAACGGCGACAACGGCGTACTACGCATACGCTCACTCAAGGTTATCGTACGGCCTTATAATCTGGGGAAATAGTAGTGACGTAGATAAAATATTCATCCTCCAGAAGAAATGTATCCGCATCCTATCAAATATTGATCAAATGGAATCCTGCAGACCCCATTTCATCAAACTTCAAATACTCACCCTCACCTCATTGTACATCCTCGAATCATGTAAGTTTGTCAGGAAACATAAACATTTATTCACGGCTATAGCTACAACCGAAATTAAAAGAAACGATCGTAACTTACATAAACTTAAATTACCATTCTCCAAATTAAAAATAGTAACATCAAGTCCTCATTTCATGCTAATCAAAATATATAATCATATACCGATTTCTATAAAACAAATTGAAAAACAATCACAATTTATCAACCATTTAAAAATATACCTTATTGACAGGTGTTTCTATAACTTAACCGAATTTTTTAATGATAAATAAATACTTCGATAGCTCTTTACCCCATCCCCGCGCTACTCTATTGAATCGTTAATATAATATGTTATCTACTCGTACGTATGTTATGTAAATGCAGTATAAGTAAAAAATATGTTATAAGTAAAATAATCTATTCAACTATGTTGCTGTGCCCTTGCAGGGCGTCACATGTATACCTAGACTTAATTCCATCCTGTAAACTGTAATGTGACTTGCAATAAATGTTTTTGACTTTGACTTTGACTTTGAAAGTTAGTGCACTTAGAATAAACATATCTTGGGACATTTCACTCAAATCGACCTAGTCCCACTCCCACAGTAAACTCAATTAAGGCTTGTGATGTGGATAACAAGCGACGATATATATAAAAGGTAAATATATAATTATAGACACTTAATAGACAGCCACGACCATACGATCAAGGAACAAATATTTGTGATAAATAAATTCACAAATATTGCTCTCGCCGGAATCGGAACCCGGCACCTGCAGCTTTGTAGGCAGGGTCACTACCAACTAGGCTACGGAGGCTGATAGAAGATTGTGCACACTAACTTTAAGCTGCCAAAGTCAAACCAAATTAAACTATAATTAGTCCACAGAATTAGATTTGGATAGAAGAAACAAGTTCATTCATTTGTATGGCGGCCGAGCGTGTCAAATTTTGTACTGAAGTTGTTACATGATTTTAAATATGTCTCAGGCCCTTGAGTATTCATATTTTTTTGTGTTGTTGCAATTAATATTACTTAAGGAGGCATTATTAATTTTCTTGTTAACTTCAACTTACAAAATTTGACGGCCGAAAGTTGCAAGCTGCGATTAAAGACGGACAACTCAGTGGATTTCACTGAGTTCATTTGACACGCTAAGTAGATACGTTTGCTTGATCTATGGTATATATGACATCTGTGAATTAGTCACTACGCGTGACATGTTCTCAAGAAAACTTTTAATTGTCTACCTCAGAGCACATCTACCACATACCTCATGCACTATGCAGTTCCGCGTCGTGAAAGAGAAGTTTCCAAACATCAGCAGAGACCTGACCATCAGATTCTTGCAGGACACCTCAGTTACTTGGAACCTAATGATGCGCTTTCCTGCGTGGTCCATGGTGTACGTTCTGCCACTAAACTGCAAAATTGGTTATCCTTGAAATGTATCTATGAAGTTTTAAATTCAGCAGCCTGTATCAGTCCACTGCTGACGTAGGCCTCTCCTATTAACTATGCGTACCTATTGATAGACGCATTAGGAGGTCATCATCATCATCATCATCATCAGCCTATGATAGTCCACTGCAGGACGTAGGCCTCTCCTATTAGGTAACTATGCGTATAGACGCATTAGGAGGATGCCCATAATCGCCACGCTGGGCAATCGGATTGGCGATCGCATTGCAGTAATGTGTCCACTATGATGACGCTGCTGCCTATTATCAATTTTTTATCAAATAGTGGTCAGTGACACTTCAATCCCTTAGTCGACTCTTACGACACCCGCAGGAGGAGTTGGGGTGGTGACAAATGTATTCTTACTGCCGTCACCACACGGCATATTAGGAGGTAAATGCCTATAATTGCCACGCTGAGCAAGCGGATTGGCGATAGCAGCAATGTCTCCACTATGATTATAAGAATGATTAGTGACATTTCAATCCCCTAGTCGACTCTTACGACACCCGCGGAAAGAGTTAGGCTGCGTTTCCACCAGAGATGTGCGAGGATGTGTTTCCATACAAATTACACCTCGCTCGAGTCATTAATATGTGTCATTTGTATGGAAACACATCCTCGCACATCTCTGATGGAAGCGCAGCCTTATGGTTGTGACATATGTATGCGTGTTATTCGTGTAGCTACCACAATGGTCCAACGATACACGGCCAAAACTTTTTTCAGTAATCTTCAACAACGTTTCGTGAAAAAGTACTTACATTTACAAATTGGGTAGGAGCTGTGATGGTAGTATTCCCGGTAAGGTACCTCTTCCCGTTCACGATGTTGATGGAAAACTTGGGTAAGATGGTGGTCTTCTTGCCAAAGGGTGGGCTAGGGTTCTGACAAGTGCGTGCATTTTCTAACACCACTTCAAAGCCGGCCTGAAATACCATTTGCACATCTTGTTAAATTGATTCCGTTATTCACTCAATTAAAATAAATATTGGAACATCTTACACAAATCGACTTTGTCTCACGGTAAGCTCAATTAAGGCTTGTGATGTGGGTACCAAGCGACGATATAGATAATAGATAGATACATATAGATACTTAAATACATAGACAGTCATGACCAAGGAACAATTATTTGTGATAAATAAATACACAAATAATGCCCTCGCCGGGATTCGAACTCGGAACTTCAGCTTCGGAGGCAGGGTCACTAGTGTCACTTCCAACTAGGCTACGGAGGCTGAAATTTGCTACAGATTTTCTATCGCAAGCTGAACAAACACTAAATTCATTTTTGAATTTGAATGTAGTCTGTCAAGAACAATTTAAAGATATGTATACACGGTGTTACGCGAGCATTGCGAAAGATTTTAACTATGCATTCTAGACATCAAAATAAACAAAAAAATATTATGAGACCTAATGTCAATTCCACCAAAAAAAATTTTTTTTTCTTTTTTTTAGGCCGATTTGAATACTTTTTAACATTTCCAGTACTTTTTATCATAACAACAATTTGTTTAAATTATTTATTTCAATTGTTTTTTTTTAGGTAGAGGTTATTTCGTCAAGTCTATTCGTATTTTTTGATTGTCAGGCAAAAGGTGTGGTAATATTAGAACACATTGTGGTAGCATTGTAATCCAAAAGAAGTTAAATGACGAGTTACGTCGAAAAACTTATTTCGAAAAAAGGTTGATTATCTCTGAAACAAGCCGAATCCAGGAAATTTTATATAACATTAAAGACTCTAAATATGGTCAGGAATCCAGCATTAAAATCTTTCGGAATGCTGACGTTACACCGTGTGTAGATACAAGTTCAGACCTTATGCTAAAGACATAAATAAAAAAGCGGATACATATTTTTGCCTTTGACTGCACATGATTTTAAACCATATTAGTTGATTGATGACTTTGATTCTAGGTACTGGATTGGATTTTGATTTCAAATCGACGGCAGTAATTCGAAACGTGTTTTCATACCTGTTTCTTGGAACTTTTTGATGCAATCAAGTAAATAAAATGAAAATAAATCAGGCAAATCACAAACCGAATCATATTTTCGGAATTTTAATATTGCAAAGACTAGTTTTAACAGAGATAACGTTTCCAATAGATGTACCTATTGAGCTCTTTTAAAATGTACTATTTTGCCGTGATTACTTTGGCCTCGATATTATTTATAATATGAAACGATTCTAATGACTAAATAA
>JALPQI010015696.1:0-26042 GCA_025490895.1 Thaumatotibia leucotreta | reverse complement strand
TATTTTTATGAGAATTTAAGAGTAAGTTCGCATTGAGAATGTTTCCATGAGAACGTACGAAAAGTGTTATGAAGAATATTGTATTTCACAATTGAGTACACAAGGCATAAAATATACCTCAAAAGGCATGTATATACAACGGTTTTGGCATGATTTAAATCAAACCTATTTCGTACAACACCACAAACCTAATACAATCGGCCAAGCCGTTTTTTAATACAGAACTTTACACGGAGCATGGCCCGACATGCTTCTGGCTGGTTTTTTGGTTTTCAAGTGTCTGGCGGTGCAACACATCATCAGCCTATAATCAGTCCACAGCTGGACAAAGGCCTCTCGTATTACCCAAGCGTACGTAGAATTAGAAGGAAAATAACCATAATCGCCACGGTAATCGGGTTGGCGATCGTAGTAATGTGTCCACTATGATTCATCGTCAATCTTCGATGAATAAATAGTCAGTGACACTTCAATCCGTTAGCCGACTCTTACGCCACCCACGGGAAGAGTTGGGGTGGTGACAAATGTATTTTTACCCACGGCTACACGGCATCTGTTTCAAACATAATCGACCCAGCTGTTTTTTAGGGTTCCGTAGCCAAAATGGCAAAAACGGAACCCTTATTGTGTCGTCTGTCCGTTTGTTCGTCTGTCCGCAGCATAGCTCAGTGGCCGTTAATACTAGAAATCTGCAAAAAAAAACGGGTAAGTAGGTACTTCCCTAACTGGTGAAGTGGGAATGATTTTTTTAATTTGCTCTAATCCTATAGTGTGGGATATTATTGAATAGGTCTCTTAAAAAGAATAAGAGTCTTAAAGAAGAGTTTTTTTCTAAAGTCAATATGTTCGGTGGTAATCGCTCCAGAACAAAAAAAATGGAGTCCCCCCCTCTAACTTTTGATCCGTAAGTCCAAAAAATATGAAAAAAATCATGAATAGTGGTCTTATAACACTTTAAAATAAAACTATTTCGAACATAATCGGCCCAGCCGTTTTTGAATAACTACGGAACCCTGCATGGCCCGACATGTTCTTGGCCGGTTTATTTAATAACTACAGAACTACACAGAGCATGGCCCGACACGCTCTTGACCGGTTTTTTCTTTTTTTCTAGTGTCTGGCGGTCCAACAAACTTTGCCAATGAGCCAACCGGAACTAATTCTATTAGATTTGTTACACTTATTTTCGTTATCGAAACATTATAAAAGACAACTTGGGACGGTGATTTTTCTTTTTTCTGCTTTATTCGACGTTAGAGTAAAATTAACTTGTGTTTTGTATTCTACACTTGGTAATAATTATACAATTTTTGAACAGTATAGGTTAGGTACCTATAAAAGGTTAGTTAAAACGTGAGACTAATAGTACATTACGAAACAAGTAAAGATCGAAACGAGTAGCGATAAATTAGAACACGACCTAAGAGAGTGTTTTAAATCGACACGATGTACCAATTTCCTTCATGCACGTGCAGCACGTGTATCGTACTAATTTTTTCAGTACATTCTAAAGTTTCAACCTGACAAGAAATGTTTCCTTTTTGCATGTGTAAGTATTGCACGACTTTTTTCAGTACACGGCCCTCCAAAGTTTCAACCTGACAATAAATGAACCACTTCTCGCACTAGGGCGTAAAAAAAGCTCCATCTGTACTGAAAAAATTATATTTTAGGACATCTTACACAAATCGACCTAGTCCCACGGTAAGCTCAATTAAGGCTTGTGATGTGGGGTACCCCGGTACGATTTATATAACAGATATATACATATAGATACTTAAATAGACACTAGACAGCCATGATAAAGGACTAAATATGTGTGATAAATAAATACTCAAATAATGCCCTCGTCGGGATTCGAACCGGGAACTTTCTGCTTCGTAGGCAGAGTCACAAGTCACAACCAACTAGGCTACGGAGACTGACAAGTTTAATGTAAGTTATATTCTTACTCTTATGGTGTAACGTTTCTCTTGGTTGACCAACCAGTAAGATGCCTAATTACCGCTACTTAGATAGATGATGGACTACTTTTCCATTTCTTCATAGCAGAATCAACTGTTAATTTCACCGTAAAATAGTACATTATCTACATTACTGGTTTCTTTTGGATAAATCAAATAAAGAAAATATCAATCTGTAGATATCAATCAGCGTCGAGGCTGGGCCTCCATAAATATTTTTTTCCTAACTAGTGCGGAAAAGTAACTTTGCACACGCGAAGCGTGCGTGAATTTCTCTTTTTAAGGCACTTGATATGAAAAAAGTCGTTCGCTACACGTGTAAAAACTTCTTTTTAACTCGGGTGATTGTCGCCCGATGCAAGTGCAAACTTTTTTTTGCACTTGCATCGAAATGTACTATTCTAGTACAGATGGTGTCTTTTTTAGGCGCTAGTGCGAGAAGTGGCTTATTTTACGTCTGGTCCAAAACTTCGGAGGGCCGTCTGTACTAAACTCGTGTAAAAAGGAAATTTCATGTTTTTAGCACTTGTGTCGTAATGTACTATTCAAAGTCTACCCATGAATCTTATTCCACCATGCATGCACCTCCCACAGGTGTATTCCACGAGAATGTCGGTTACGTGACGCTGTTCTTGAGCTTTAAATGTTCATTAAGGTGCGTGCAGACCAAACGAGCATTCGCTGTTCTATCCCCAGCTCTACGAGATCAACCAATCACGTTTTGTGTAACGATCGAATTTCGTAGAGTGGGAGGTTAGAATTAGAATAGCGAATGCTCGTTTGGTCTGAATGCACCTTTACTTGAACATTTAAAGGTTCATTCAGACCAAACGAGCATCCGCTATTCTATCCCCCACTCTACGAAATTCGATTTTGACAACGTGATTCGTTGATTTCGTAGAGTGGGGAATAGAATAGCGAATGCTCGTTTGGTCTGAAACTCTGAATGCACCTTTAGAAACTTACCAGTACAATTTTTGGTGTATCGTAATTTTATAAGTGGCTGTTTGTATTTATACAGAATTCTTGCAATTTCTATATACCTACAGTGTGTAAATCTAATACGGGCGATCAATTAAACCAGGCATGGGATTCATTAGTGTAATCATGGATTGGTTTTTTAAAGTTACTCTTAATTATGACCCCACAGAATTTTTTTAAGATTATCGGAGCAGCAATGTAGGTACGAACATTTGTTATTATTGATAATGTTGATATGGCAGTTAGGTATGTCATCTGCTTTTGAAATTAGCTGTCAACGAGTGTTTAACTCGCGTATTTTGCTCTACATTGCGCGCCGTATTATTTTGTATGGAAAATTATGTTGCTGTAATTTTAAATGTACTTATTATGTCGTAAACTAACACCCGTTAAGAGCTTCGCCTGTATTAGACTTACACCCTGTATTTCTAAGGTAGCTGTCATAGCCGTCACGTTCCAAATTAGACTTTTTCGTAGAATGCACCTACAGTACCTATTATTTATAACAACGTCATTTCTGTTTACGCATTTACATAAATCATATTATTCAGGTCAAGTGCGCAGCGCAAACGAAACGTGGATTCCGTCAGCCAACTTTATTGTTAAGTGTCATCGTTTATTAAAAAACAGTATTGGCATTTTTACGACAGGAAAAAGGTCAAGAGCCAAGATGATTAAAATAATAAATATGACACCTGCATCAATAATTTATTTGTATAAGTAATTGTTATGGCAGGTACAAGTTCTTTTAACTCAGCTCAGCTCCTATAAAAAAAGTAAACAAACTTAATAACTTGCATTATTCCTCACGCATTTTTACAGCACAATATTGGTTTTATTAGATACGAACTTAAAACCGTAAGCCTTGAGTTCACATACTTTTTTAGTTAAAATTATTGGTATTCATTAGTATTATTTAACGTAAAAAGTTATCTGCGTACGTGTTTCACGATAATGTGTCAAAGATGTCAAATACTATGAAAAGTCAGCCATATTTGTTTTGTTTTTTTTTTATTCTCCTAACGATTCGTATACCTACGTCATACCCAGGATGCTTAGCCAAGTTGCCAATCGCTAACACTTAGTATCGTATCGCTCTTTGTCACTCTTTCATATTAGTGCGACAAATACAGTTAGCTGCCTTTCGTTTACGATTGACGATTAAGCGTTAGCGATTGGCAACTTGTCTAAGTACCCTGATCCGTGGTAAGCATGTTTGCAACTTAACCTTGTAAGGCTTAATGTACATTACAATGCACACTCCACTTCAATGAAATTTGAACCTTTCCACAACTTCATAAAGTAATTTTTCCTTTGTTTGATTGATTTTACATACAAACGAAATTCGGCACTATTCCTTACACAGCAAAGTTCAAAATATGATTTAAAGAAATTAAACCTATAAGATTTCTTTAAGAAGAAGGTTGCTGTATGGTTCTCAATGGCACCTGAGAATTCCCTTATGAAAATTTCAAGTAATTTTAGGCAATTTCGAGAATGTCCTGCAATTTGTACATTGCAACGCGCGTTAGGTATTTGACAAACACCAGTTTTCCGAGTTTAGTTTCTCTTTTTAACACGTTTTTATTAGATTCACTTGCTCAAAACACAGAACAATATTTTCTTACAAAATTTGAGTTTACGTTACGTGTCGCTTGTAGTAACTTCTTACAAAAAACGCGACGTAAAAGATTTTTTTTGTGACATTGTTGTTTATTATTTAGATTAAATCAGCTCGTCATTTTAATTCGAAAGAGCCTAAGCACGTTTTGAAAGAATCAGGTTTTCAGGATTTTTTTGGAAAACGCCCGAATACGTCAAAAATATTGCATATAGGTAGTTAACATTAATGTAAGTTACTAACATAGATGAAGCTGTGTTAAGAAACTATGGATTGTACTATTATTATTTGTATGTCTTCCATATCTCGGGACCACGGGGTCCCGGGCCTTTGGGAGGCATGCGTGGGGCGAAGCCAACAGCGCAGAGGCCCTTTAAGACAATTAATATAGAGCAAAGGATACACGTGGCGGATACCATCCCCGACCGCACAATAAGATACGTCCGGAGATGGTCCCCGCCAGGTGCAAAGACTATTGCAGTGCATTATTATTAAAAAACGTGATTTTTAGATTTTTAAACTATTTTATTATTATTGTTTACAGAATGTGCTGAATCTCCAAAATGATGGCCTTCGCCACAAACAGATATTAAAACAGGACACAAGAAAGCGCGGACAGAGACGGGCGACTAAGAAAGAGTGGGACGCAAATATGGACGCACTGGAAAGTATTGACAGGCAAGTGATTTTTCAGTACAGATGCATTTTTTACGCACTAGTGCGAGAAGTGTTTCTTTTATTGTCAGGTCGAGACTTCGGAGGGCCATCTTTACTGAAAATCATCGTACGATACACGTGCGAAAAGGATATTCGTAACTCGTATCGATTTGAAACACGTCGTATTTTAAATTATCACTCGTTTCGAACTTCATGCTTTTTGCCACTTGTATCGTAATTTATACTATTTCACACCGCCTATTCGGAATCGGGTCTTTTCTTCCCTGCTAGAAGGGAACAAATTGTCACTTTTCTTATAAAGGACTTTCTATTACTAGCCTAAGAAATATCAATGAAACATGAATGTAGGATTAATATGGATTTGACAACGTAATAATAATAGCAAGAACGAAAGGGATGGTCTTATTAAACTTTTAACTAGTGGAAGTGAAAAGGAACGATAATCGTCCGTCCTTATCACTGTGCCACTATTTTTTGTGTGGCACTTAGCATCTACGTGTCAGACAAATGCGTTGAATACGTCACATACGTCTGGTGGGAGTGAAATTAAATGTTTTCAATGTGAAAGTGGACACAAACAACTTATCCCAAGGCTTATTTTGAACAATTTCATCTGTGTTTATCTTCTAGATATGGTGCGATGCGAAGTACTAGGCTGTAAAAGTAGAAACGAGCGAAAAATTGCTGACATAACCTTTCGCAGGTAAATATAGTGTTTTTCAGTCTAATTCTAAATGAAACTGTTAGCAAACCATTTTAAAATGTAAACTGATAAAAATACTAGTCATTAGAAAGCATTTTGGCCATAATTAACTCGGAAAAGGGAAATAATTCAGTGACTTTGTTATTGTTCGAGGGATGCCAGGGCAAGGAGGGTATAATTACCCAACATTTTGGGGTAATTTCAGTATGATAGTTGCCCACGTTCGTAAAATTATTATAATGTATAAATGGTGGTTTGGCCCGATGGTGCACTTGCAAATGTTTTCTTTCCATAGAATTCTAATTATTTATGAGTAAATTAAATGTTATTTGTATACGTTGTCGTTTTATTTTACCTTATCCTATTTAAATTATCCGAATAAGTTTGCCCAAACTAGTTTGGGTAATCGAGGGGTTATGTACTATGTTGTTTGTGGTAAGTAGGTACATGTAATTTTTCATTCTTCTAATGAAATCGATGATGATATATATATATATTTTAATTTAATGTCGATAAGTTACTAAATATATCATTATTGACGAGCTGGAATTGAGAGTCGGGGATGGTAGAAGATAGTGTATACCTAAAAGTAAAAAAAATGTATTATTTTTAAGTAAATAATGCATCTTTGCTAGTCAATATGAGCTGTCCGCAAACCGTTTACACCATTCGTCAGTAGAATCCAAAAAAATGTAAACAATCCTAATAACTTGCATTATTCCATAATAAAACACAATCGTAGTTTTATTCCGAACTTGAAAGAGTTCACATACATTTTTAGTAAAAAATATTGATATTTATAGTGGTAACCTAAAATTATATCTGCGAACGTATTTCACGATAAGTTTCAAACACGTCAGATGCTATGGAATGTCAGCCATATTTGCTTACATTCTTTTTTTGGATTCTACTGTCGGTTGGTATACGTTAAAATGCAATTTAATTGATATTCGGCAAAAATGTATATTTTGCTTGAAAAACGCCACGTATCTATGACAGTTTAAAATACTATTTCGTAAATTAAATTAAATAAGGTACACTAAGAAACTAAAACTCCACTTAAATAAACATATTTGATATTACATTTTAATATTGTTTCATATAATAGGGTAAATGATGGGGTAATTTTTCTCGCATGGCAACAACGCTCACTATATATCCATCCCTCTTAGTGGCACACTCGGCGCGGCCCCTCGCAATGAAATATACAAATAGTAGGTACTTTTAGATAGATAAAAACTTTATTCACACCTAAAATTTACGTGGCATAAGACGAACAATGAAAACTTGGGGATTAACATAATAATAGGAATAGAAATAACTTTAATATTTCTTCGGTTACCGCGAGGATTACACATGAAATAAAACTATGAAAACTGATAAACTCGCGTATATTAACAAATTTTCGTTTCGAACACTTTACAGAGTTCGTCATCGTATGACTGTGAACTGTTCCTGTAAACTGACCCGGTAAACTGTTTGAAACGACGGAATGAAGTTAAAATTAGTTAATATACGCGAGTTTATCCGTTTTCATATTTTTATTGCAGAAATAACTTTATTCGTAACATACACATACACAAAAATCACAATATACAGCAACGAAAAATAATTTTACAAATAAAAGCGTGTATGCTACGAAATGGCCTCATCTCAGCATGTTGCTAGCGAGTGTCAGCGCTGCAGTGTTATTCACTAAGGAAACCGCCTTACTGTCAGCGCTGTGTCAGCGCTGCGGCAGCGTCGAGCCTAAAAATGGTATTCACTAATGTACTTTAAACGACACTAGTGCTCGGCAGCGAATGCGGCGTGAGCTGGAACTACACTGCGTCGAGAGTTTGACGTTTAATGTACGAACTTCATATTCTCTAACGAAAAACAGCGACGAACTCGCCCACAGCCTCGATTCCTAATGTCAAATCAAACAGCTAGGATTTTAGACAGGGTTGTCTCGACGTCGAGCTCGTTGACGAACGCAGCGTCGAATGAGTGAATAAGAGAATAGCATAGCTGGTCTTCCGATGAGACCAATAACTAGGTACATTTTTCTTAAAACTACTACAAATAGAAGATGTAAGCCATGTGTCCGTGTCATAGAATGGGCGCTGCCGCTGGCTCAGCATGATGATGCGGCAGAAGCCACATCGCTGATATTCTGCCAGGACCTATTCTATTTTTTAGTTATAATAAATTACGATTTCTTCAGATCCGATTCCTCCTCTATATGGATATCTATAGTTCAGGTAGTCCTGGCTGCGAAGCTTGAAGTTCTGGGTTCGTTCCTTAGTTATACAGAGCGTCCGAAAGTTATGGGACATGAAGGGGAAGTATCTTAAATATCGTAAATAGTGTATTTTGCTGAAAGAAGACTTAATGTTCTTTTTAAAATTAAGTAATATTGCATTCAAAGTTTTTCAAAAAATTACTTGCTTCGCCCGGAAATCGAAACAACTACATTTTTTTCGAATTTTGAGCCAAACTTGTTTCGTTATTGTTTTAGATACCTACCATATATTTTTTATGGATTCTTTCAAATGACACCATAAAATTACGAAAAAGATTTTTTCGTATTAAAATAGGTTCGATGCCTAGAAAAATCAATTTTTTTGGATTTTATTTTAATGCAGTATTATTTAATTTTCAAAATAAAATATAGTCTTCTTTCAGCAAAATATCCTATCTACGATATTTAAGGTACTTCCCCTTCATGTCCCATAACTTTGGGACGCCCTCCTGTACAAGTATACCATTACCTACTTACTCATTATATTTTTTGTATTATGTTTCAAAAAAATTTTAGTCTATACAATATGTCTCTGTAAAAAACATATATTTCGCTTAAGGGTGCGGCTCCACTGACGCGGAGCGGAGCGGTGCTGTGCAAAATTGACCAATTACATTCTTCAAATTCGAATTCGAAACACTGTGATGCGGTCTCATTGGCCGAGCTCCCACAGCTCCGCTCCGCGTCAGTGGAGCCGCACCCTTATAGTTACCCTTAGGGTGCGGCTCCACTAAGGCGGAGAGGAGCGGAGATGTGCAAAATTGGCCAATGACAGTGACAGTGACATGACAGTGTTTCGAATTTTGAATTTTAAGAATGTAATTGGTCAATTTTGCACCGCTCCTCTCCGTCTCAGTGGAGCCGCACCCTTAAGCCTTAATTGGACCTAGGTTTTGGCCTAGGTGCTACCTATAGGTTGAGCCTAGGTCGATTAGTATAAGGGCGGATTTTTATTTTGTTGTATTTTTTAAAAAATTTACAAATTTGGACGTATTTAATTTTTTCTACTCAGAATCACGAGCTCTTTCGATCCTGATAGAAATAAAAAAGTAACCCAAAAAAAATCCATTTAGTTACTATTTTTCATACACTTTCTTCGACCGTAACTCAGTGGAAGACAAAAAAATGTATGGAATTCTTGGGACACTTTTTTCTGCTAATGAAGATCGAAAGAGCTCGCGATTCTGAGTAGAATTAAATAGAAAAACATCAAAATTTGGAAACTTTTAAAAAACTACAACGAAATAAAATTCGCCCATAAAACCATAATATTTTTGTAGGAATTTGGAAATCAATGGCGGCATAAAAATGGACGTTCAAGAAACAAGGATTCAAGAAATCAACGGAAACATGCACCAGGAAAACAGGAATTTGGAGATAAATAAAATAACGGACGTGAGGGTTGACGCATGCGTCCAATGTAGAAAAGATGACAGGAAATTGACGGAGATACAAAGGTTTTATGATGGGAAGAATATTATGATCACTGGAGCTACAGGTGAGTCTAGTCTTAGTACCTACATACCCACTTCATCATCATCATCATCATCATCAGCCTATGATAGTCCACTGCTGGACGTAGGCCTCTCCTATTAACTATGCGTATAGACGCATTAGGAGGTATATGCCCATAATCGCCACGCTGGGCAAGCGGATTGGCGATCGCAGTAATGTGTCTACTATGATGACGCTGGTGCCCACATCACCAATCGTTTATTAAATAATGGTAAGTGACACTTTAATCCCTTAGTCGACTCTTACGACACCCGCAGGAGGAGTTGGGGTGGTGACAAATGTATTCTTACTGCCGTCACCACACAGCTTTTATTTCTTGCATTTTAATAGTTTTTTGGCTACCAGATAAAAAAAGAATTATCATGCCAACGCATGTACTTTAAATATTACGATTTTTCAGTCGGCAGGTGACGGTTTAAAAAAAACTAAAATGTGACTCGAAAACCACTAAATTTAGACCCTCAGTTGACTGGGATAAAAACATTCCAAATAAGCTCTAGGATAACCCCTTTCAAGGATTAGGTCGAATTACAAATCACATACGTTCCCCGGTCTACATAACCCGACGTAATAAAATCGTAACATAGATTTATGCAAGCTTGTAACTTTTGACCACCGAGTAGTTTTTTCGAATGACAGTGACCCATTTGCCTTAGACGACTTTTCCAGTCCTATCATTTTCGTTACCTACCTATTGTAAATGAGATGTATTTTGGGTCTATCACTTTTTGTTGTTTTTTTTATATTGTCACAACAAAGTGGCTCCACTTCACCTAATCGTAAGTGAAAAATAGAGCCCAAATCGCGGCGGCAACGAACAGGAGACCAGCAGTAACCTGTCAGTTGCCACCGCCTTGCCCGCTAGATACTTCTTCACGCTTCATCAAGTTATCCAGGGGACGAAACTGGCATATTATGTTACAAGAAATTATCCAGCACGCTCTAGTAACATAAAAATAAAATTCGCTTATTTCGGATAATAATTTTGGAAATACAAGTTTTTACTTACCTCCACACGAGGCAAAGTCTCCCGTGATTTGTGCCATAGAAAGGCCACGTAACTATCAAAAAAAGTTTTTTGTTTAATTTAATTGTTAGTAAGATGTTATTTTTTATGGTGACCCAGGCAAATTTAATCAGTAAATCTTAGCAACGCGTGACAAGATAAAAGAAATAGAGCCATTTATATATAAAAAAACCGGCCAAGTGCGAGTCGGACTCGCGCGCAAAGGGTTCCGTGATTATCAATTTATCATTAAAAAATGCAAACCCCATTTATTTTTTTTACAATATAGTATCATAATCCTGTAGCGGATAACAACACATATCCATACCAAATTTCAATACTGTAGCATTTATAGTTTCCGAGTACATCGGCTGTGACAGACGAACAGACGCACAGACGGACATGACGAATCTATAAGGGTTCTGTTTTCGCCATTTTGGCTACGGAACCCTAAAAAACAAGTAATTATCATTATTGCATTATCTATTCCACGCTTGTATTCTGCAGAACGTGAATCGAAAGTGAAGCATAACATAACGGTGTGAACTTCTATTAGCTGGGTTAGCCTACTTTTTGTGACCATAACCTATTTGCAATTTTTTTTATTATTTATTTGAAATATTACAATTAGGCGTGCAATTAACAAAAAGTTTGTATATTTTTTTTTATTTTTTATTCTTTATTCTTTAACAATCCGTATAAAATTTCATAGTTGCCGGTGTCTCCTTTTAAGTTATTTACAAAATAACCTGTGCTAGGAGGCACCGCTCTTCCGTAACTACAATTAAATTAGTAATTTAACTAAACTTAGAATTACTTTATTTTAAAAAGGCAAAATACTTGTGTCACGAACATTTTTGGAAACAAATGTAGTAAATTTTTCTTCACCTGATATATATATAAGGTCCTAATTTATTAGTTGCAGATATTTTAACACATGATACTTTACATTAAAATAATTAGCTTTAAATAAAAGCTTTTAATAGAAATCTTTTCATGTAACTTTTTTGATTTCATTTTCCTAACAAAAAAAATAATTATAATTTCGTCTAAAAAAATGATCAAATCAATGATGAAATCATCATGTGCATTTTCACATGTCACAATAAAACTGTCTGTCATGTCATCAAACGACACAATCCAACGGAAAATAACATGACATTGACAATCAAGTATTTAATTTATCAACGTGAAGTGGCCAGTTCCAGTTAAGTGGTAGGTACGTACGTAAAAGAGGTACTAGAATCTGTTCAATGAGTTTTCATTTAATAATCACACAAACAGGGTGTTTTTACGTAGCAAATTTTTTTTTCCGTTTTCTCCAAAAAAACATCGTAAAAGCTATAATGTTTCACGGTTTAATATACTCCAGAGACCGAGTACTATCAGCTGTAAAAATATCTGCATCTAATAAATTAGGACCTTATATAGCTCGGTAATTTATTATATATTCTCATAGACATGGAATGTGGTCCAAGTAAGACGTCAAAGTAGAACGACTCAGCTCCGTGCTATGAAAAAGTCGACAAATAACTCTTTCGCATTAAGCGTCTATTTTCCAACGCACGGTTGGTAAGATCGTTTAAATTAAATCGAATTTTGCGCCGGTTGGGTGACCTTGACCTATTGTTCAAGGTCACCGCGTCATAACGGTTTATTTTTTTGTACGTCAATTTTTGCGAGGCGTGAACGCGGGCTTAGTGGTCGATAATGGGGACCTAGGCTCTCTGAAACATGTAGCATAGTGACTAAATAAATACGCGTGAGTTTAACCGTTTAATTATTTTTACAGTTATCATGGCTCACGAAAGTTTAAATTCAATAATAATATCGTTAGATTTAATCTGTGGAAGCCGTGTGACCGGGATGATAAAAGTCTTCGGCTAACACAACATTTATGATATTATAATAAAACAGAAAAAGCGAATTTAACGTCTAATTAATTTTCTCTGACAAGACAAGACAAGGCACTCGCCACGAATCTATGTACATACATTGTAGTTTTGAAAATAAATATATATTACAAAAAAACATCCTTAGATCTGAATTGATAAAAATATATGCTTTAGGATAGGTTCTCTACAAGTAAAATTGGGAAGATTATTTTTCTCGTATCTGTTTTGTGAGTGTCGTCGGATAATAATAGGTGTATTTTTTATTTTATTTTATTGAAAGTAACCAATAATAGACACAGAATAAATTGTCATGCAGTAGTATAGCCAGGGATCGGAACCGGTATTTTACAAGAACCTCGAAATAGCCCAATATTTTAAAATGTTTTATGCTGTTTATATACTGCTCAATATTTTATGTTATTTACAATACCATATTTTTAAATTACTCCATTACCTTACAATTTGTATACCGAAGAACGAAACAGAACGAAAATAGAACCGTTCTTTTTGTATGGAGAAAATAACGGTTCCGGTCCCTGAGTATAGCCCAGTTTAATCGTACACAGTCTGTAATTCAACAGGAACTGTACATACACGACATTTACTGTATCCTTAAGAACGGTTTTAATGATCACCATTAAAAAGAAAAAACCGACTTCAACCGATTTCTCCAAGATCCTATTATCGAGTAGTTCTATGCGATTATTCAGTCTCAACCAAAGAGAATAAAATCACTACGTTTTAAGAGACGGCACTCTCGAACAAGCCTAAAACCGAATTATGAAAGCATTTTGTGCCAACGTACACAATACAATGTCAATACTACCAACTTAAAAAAGCAACACTAGAGCTCGACACTCACTACACTTACTGTTTATCGATATCGATAAAAGTGCAATAATTTTGCTGCACCTACCGTAATACTGAATTTACGTAATATTACCATAAAATAATGAAAGGGTAAAATAAAATAAGGCTATAACACAATATTTATTATTATTTATTTATTTAATATAACACAAAAATATTTTTATTGCATAGGTATTTTTATTTCATTTTCTTAGTAGGTTATGGGCCCAATCGTAAATATTATACTATGGAGTGGCGATTTTGTTTTTCAGGAGTCTATAATCAATGTAACCACTTAAATATACAATGGGTTGATTTTCAATTCCTGTTAAATCTATTTCGAATTGCTTCTCAAAATCGTTTTCATGAATTAAAAGGTGATACTCTCTTCTGTATTCGTTCTCCGTCCGATCCTCTTCTTCGATAATATACATCTGAAATAAAGCTATCATCGATAAATTTTGTTGCACTCTATTTGTGCATTAGGTTGCCTTATTTAGACGTTTGCTATTTAAATTATTGCTTATTTCATTAGTAACTGTTATCGTTTGCAGTTAAAAATTATATATTCAATTATGAAATGAAAAAATAATTTGCTACTAATATAAAATAATTTGATACTGACCTGCCTGGATCAAGAGGAAATGTTGGTAAAAATACGCCAGAAGTTCGTTTTAATCCACGCCGAACACCACACACTTCACATTTCCATATTGATTAGCCCCCCATTTAGACCAAACATTTAAATATTTTGTATAAAACACAATAAAAACATGAACCCGGGATCCGCTTTCACAATAAACAATTATGACGGTACGTTTTTGACACTGACGTTTTACCTATTTAGGTGGTAAATAAAAGTATAATACGTCTAAGTTTGAAGGCCAGTATGATTATGTGCTAATAAAATGCAACAGTAGGCATTTTAATTCTATAACCTCTAGCCGCCCAGAGGCCTATAAAAAGGTCTCCTGAAACAAAAGAAATTCTATTCTATTTCCTATACTATGAATTCAAAATTAATTTGAAAATTTTATTGTCTGGGTGGCAGGAGGATAAGATTATGTTTATACCTCAATGTTGGTACCAAATGCTTTCATAATTTACCATAGTATGAAGTGTCGAGGGGCTGGTCTCAACAATCAAGTCATTACCATTCCCAAATTATTGACGAACTGCGTATAAATAGTGGAGTCATTTTTGATTATCTTGTAGCAGACGCATGTTTGTCTGCTATTCTGGCATAATAGTCTCGTTTGCTTTTTATAAAACGGTAAATAAAGTGGTGATGGTAATGAACAAAAAAAACGCGTAACAAAATCGCTTAGAAACACCGTATCAGACCACGCCTTGGTACCAACGGGACCATCTCGGGCCTATAACTGTTGGATAAAAAATGAAAATCGCTTCATAATTCTCGCCGTGCCACCGACTAGATGGGGGGGCCCATAAATGCCGTTACAAGAGACAGCCAGGGGCAACACCGGTACAGGCTGCTCAGGGTGCTTAGACAAGTTGCCAATCGCTAACGCTTAATCGTTAATCGTAAACGAAAGGCAGCTAACCGTCTTTGTCGCTTTAATATGAAACAGTGTCAGAGAGGGAAAACTACGATATTCTTGTGGATGTCTTTATGCGGAAAAAGAGTACCTCCGATGACAAGGTTGTTGTTCTGGCATAACTCCGTAAACCGTTCTCCGTTATCGTTGCGCGTCCCGAGTCCGTGTCTGCCTAGGTGGTTTTCGCAGTCTTTGTTGTTGCTACCGACTTTAGCATTCAGGTCTCCCATCAAAATTACTATATCCTGCTTCCTTATTTTTTGCAGTGTATTCTGCAATTCGCTATAAAAGTCATCCTTTAGTTCCTCCGCGGCAGCATTTGTCGGAGCGTAGCACTGCACGATCGTAATTTTGCGGACTCTAGAGTTGAAATGGGCCATTATAGGCTTTTCTTTGCATCAGCAGAGAGAAGAAACCCCACCCCGTATTCACGGGTTTCGTGTACGTTTTCCTTGCCGGAGTAAAGGAAAGTTAAGCCTTGAGATGTTCTCAGTTCCCCGAATCCATTCCTTCGTACTTCGCTTAGGCCGAGTATCTGTAGCTTATTCTGTGTTTTTTGGTATAGCGGAATTTCGCTCGATCGATATAATTATCGATAAAAAAGCCTATTACCGATAGTTACTCATCCCATCATCTAGGTACTATTTCTTTCTAAATGAATGTTTGATAGATATAAACTAACATTTAGGTATGTAAATACTAACTCGAAAAATATTACACCTATGTTTTAAAAGCTGATATTATACTTGTAGTATGGATTTTATATTGTAGTTGTTATCAGTTTCCCATACATTTTTTCCATCCCATACATTAGTTTCGCCATGTCCGTCAGTCCGTCTGTCCGTATGTCCGTCTCTCCGCAGCATAGCTCAGTGGCCGTTAATATTAGAAATCTGCATTTTGGTACAGGTATACATATTGATCATGCCAACAAAGTGGTACAATAAAAATTAGAAAAAAAAATTTTTTTGGGTTCCTCCCCAACTGGTGAAGATGATTTTTTTTATTTTATGTTATCCTATAGTGTGGAGTATCATTGAGTAGGTGTCTTAAAAAGAATAAGGGTTTTTAAAGAAAGTTTTTTTCTAAATATTTTCGGAGATAATCGCTCCAAAAGAAAAAAAAATTGTGTTCTCCCACTAACTTTTGATCGGAAGGTCCAAAAAATATGAAAAAAAATCGTGAGCTTATAGAATACTTTAAAATAAAACTATTTCAAACATAATCGGCCCAGCCGTTTTTGAATAACTACGGAACCCTACACTGAGCGTGGCCCGACTTGCTCTTGGCCGGTTTTTTTATCAATCAATATCGAAGACGTGATCCGAATATATAAACTTTTTTAGAAATGCTCAATAGCCCTACTCTAAAAGAGGATGTTTCCAATATTTCATGAGAACTTTTTGATGTAGGTTTCCGGTAATTAACGGAATTTTTTAGAATGTTCAGCCGGCCTAGCCAACATGCCATGTAGCTTGCACATTATTATTCATACCTCATATTAAGTTATCATAGTAAATTACGACATACGCGTGCATAATGACCATAATGAGTTGGCATTATGTAACGATTACTAATGATCACATCCGATAATCGATTACATGAGATATTCGAGATTACATTGTTATCGGGTCGAGGTTAGAGAAGATTTTTTAAGAATTTAAGAAATCTGTGAAGGTTGGACAGTGGCCTTAGCACATCCTTAATCGACTTAAAAAAAAAGAGGAGTTTTCGATTCGACATTTTTTTTGTACGTATGTTACTCGAATCTCCGAATTCAGCTCTGGCTTGCCTTAATTGGCCGTCCAGAGAGGAGTCGTCAGAGCTATATGCTCCAGGGTTGGAAGCACAGATGTCATATATACCATAGATCAAGCAAACGTATCTACTTAGCGTGTCAAATGAACTCAGTAAAATCTACTGAGTTGTCCGTCTTTAATCGCAGTTTGCAGCTTTCGGGCGTCAAATTTTGTAAGTTGAAGTAAACAAAAACATTAATAATGCCTCCTTAAATAATATTAATTGCAACAACACAAAAAAAAAACCGGCCAAGTGCGAGTCGGACTCGCGCGCGAAGGGTTCCGTACCATTATCAATTTATTATTAAAAAAATACAGTTAAAGCAGCCTACCTCAAAAACTATAGGAGATAATTTAATCAAACCAAAAATCGTTGATAGAGTTTATTAATGTGCATACCATATATTTTTTTTAGAATTTTATATCGCGTAGTTTAAAAAATAGAAGGGAGGGGACACATTTTTCAGACTTTGAGAGCTGATATCTCGAAAACGATTTGCTTAAATAAAAATGAGATTTATAAACCTTGATATCATTTTCAAAGACCTTTCTATTGATACCCCACAAGCTTATATACAACTAAAAAAAAATTTCTAACCTTCAGTTACATGTATGGAGGGCCCCCACCCCAATGGTTTTTTTTACAATTTAGTATCATAATCCTGTAGCGGTTTATACATCACATATCCATACCAAATTTCTTTACTGTAGCATTTATAGTTTACGAGTAAATCGGCTGTGACAGACGGACAGACGGACAGACGGACAGACGGACATGACGAATCTATAAGGGTTCCGTTTTTGCCATTTTGGCTACGGAACCCTAAAAATTAATACTGAAGGGCCTGAGACATATTTAAAATCATAGGCAAGTAACAACTTCAGTACAAAATCTGACACGCTCGGCCGCCATACAAATGAATGAACTTGTTTCTTCTATCCAAATCTAATTCTGTGGTTGGAAGTGCAAATTTGCGTAAGTCGCGAGTTGGTGCAGCGGCTGTCAAGCCACTGCTCAGAAAGCGGTGTACACCTCTATACACTCCTGGATGCTTAGCTAAGTTGCCAATCGCTAACGCTTAGTAGCGTATCGGAATATGGCCGCAGATTACTTGTCAAATTGCGACATTGTTGACAGATAATGTATGGAACTGACAGCTGTCATAGGGATCAAGGTTCGTCGACCTGATTATACGTCTCGCGACGTTGTATCTGTAATGCCATAAGCGCCGTCGACAATAGCCCTTTACCCAGATAACCTCACAAATAACTATTTGTCCAGGTTTCCTCGGCAAGGTTCTGATGGAGAAGCTGCTCCGCTCGTGTCCTGGCGTGGAGAACATCTACCTCCTGGTGCGGCAGAAGCGAGGGAAGGACATCTACACCAGGATAGAGGAGATTTTCGAAGACCCTGTAAGTTCATATTCCTTTTATCTCGTTTCGACCCGCCGCCCGCGGCCGACAGCGGCCCGTCGCCCGCGGCATCCGAATAGTGTGTTCGGCCGTGGCCGCGTGCGGCGTCCCCGCTGCGGCGGGCGAAAACGACGACTCCCGAGCATTCCCGAACACACTATTCGGACCGGCCGCGTGCGGCGGGTGAAAGCGACCACGGCCTTCGGGAAAGCTCGGGAGCGGTTGTTTTCGCCCGCCGCGTATGGCGTCCACTGCTGCGGCGGGCGAAAACGACCACTCGACCTCAGACATGAGACCTGTCATGTCTGAGGGACGTGACTCCTATGGGGTATTCTTCCTGGCACTATAAAGTACAGTACAGTAATACAAACATTGTCCTAAGGGATGACAAGATTTCCAGCTCCTAAACTAGGTTACCTGTATTTTAGGACATGGATATGGGATTGTTTTTTTATTTAATCATCATCATCATTATCATATCAGCCGAACGACGTCCACTGCTGAACATAGGCCTTCCCAAAGATTGCCACAATGACCGGTCCTGCGCTACCCGCATCCAGCGGGTTTTATTTAATATTACACATTATTGAAGTAGCGACACTGCTCTCCAGGCCGTTCGATCTTCGGCCATATGAATGAACCTGGAGTGAAGTTTGGGTTATATTTTGGACCACATCCGTCCAACGGACCCGAGTGCTCCCGAGAGTCGGTCAGGGTCCCCGCCTCCGGCGTGTCTTCGTCGGTCGGAGTGGAACCCTAAGGGGACCCGTAGGACTCTCAGCTCTGGCTTGCCTTAACTGGCCGTCCAGAGAGGAGTCGTCAGAGCTATATGCCCCAGGGGTGGAAGTGTAAATTTGCATAAGTCGCGAGTTGGTGCAGCGGCTGTCAAGCCACTGCGCAGAAAGCGGTGTACACCTCTCTACACTCCTGAGCCGCCTACACCGGTGTTGCCCCTGGCTGTCTCTTGTGACGGCATTTACGGGGGCCCATCTAGTCGGCGGCAAGTCACCGCCTGCCTCGATAGCAAAAGAAATCATTGTTATGGCAGGTGTCCGGACCTCTTTTCTATAGCTCCATTTCTGATCCATCCATCCTCCATCACCATAGCCCATTAGTCTTTTCCATTCCTTCTCAATAGTCTCTATACGCCTGCTGGGACCGGTTCACGGATATCTATTTTTGTGCCCGTGAATGGGTTGCAGCAGGTGTAAAACACAGCAAATTTCTCCAAAGGGCCTCTACGTGTTGGATCTGTATCCCCACGCAAGCCTATCAAAAGACCGGGATTTATGGGCCCGTGATGAAAAAGAGATACAAACATAATAATAATAATGTTTCTATAATACCCATTGTTTTGTCTACTACAGGTATAATCCCAAAACAATTGCATACATCCTTAAAGTCACTATCGTTGCCGCAATCCTCTTATACAGTTATGCAAAAAGCTGTAATCTTAAATACATGCTGAATCTTCCGAAAATTTTTACAGAATGACATACAACTGCCTAGTTCACAAACTCAACCATCCGTGTGAATTATCCACATACCTAGTGTTTAAGCGCGGATAATTTTTTAGTTACTTGAATTATGAAATGCACTTGGCTTCGGCCCGTGTATTTCATTACGCCAGTGTACCTAATAGGCATACTGAGAAATGTAAAGAACCAAAAACATAATAATAATAATATTTTTTATAGTGCTGCTACGAAAGTCCCTGAGATCGGAGAAATGCCCGGGTCTGCTACCGTAAACACCGAAATCCGTAAATTTCAAGGATCTGTCTCTGTTACTCTAATGACGCTTTCGTTAGAGTGACAGAGAAAAATCCTCGAAATTTGCGAACTTTGGTGTTCTCGGTAGCAGGCCTGAGCATTTCCCTTGTCAGTGAAGTTTTGGGATGCAGATTTAGGCCTATTTCCCGTTAGGGCTTTTTCTAGAAACTTTTCAATTCTACCGGTTACCTCAAGTACAGGTAAATTCAACAAAGCTGGCACGAATGGATCGAGTAAGTGACAGAAAGTATCTATGTGTGGATGTCTTAATGACAGTAGATACAGGTTGGTATAGGACGACCGCTTATACACAATGATAGATGTAATTCATTTCATTCATTCCATTCGTGCCAGCTTTATACTCTGTAGGGTTTGGTGTTTAAAAAAAGGTAAACAATCTTGCAGTAACTTTTTATTGAAAAATGCATATAAAAATCGAAACTAGGTACCTACTTAATGAATCAAAAACAATGTAAAACCTGTATTTCCTTGTTATATTATGTATATTTGCTAAAACTTATTTTATACTCATAGTTTTCAATACGAAGATTTATATTATTTTACCTTTTACCTTTTTTTAAACACCAAACCAAGCAGAGTAAATTAAATTTACCTATAGGTAACACATTTTTTATAATTACAGGGTAAGTGGAACCTATTTTTCATTCAAACCAAGTATATATTTTTGCTTGAATGATAAATTCAGGAAAAGTTCAATACAATCAGATACACCTAATTTATGTAAATTGTAAATATAAATTTTCGCAAACATGACCTCGAATTCAAACATTTTTACGATTGCACATTCTTCGATTGTTTTGAATGGGCCTGCCACTCATTTCATAAATGCTTGCAACATGGCGACAATAAAACGTGGCCGCCATACAAACGAGCGCTTGCAATGAGGGTTTTTGATACTTTTTCTGCCGCTATGGGGAGGTGAGATGGCAGCACTGAGCCGACCGTTTAACGAACTGTCAAAATAAATACGCGCATTTAATTTTCAACATATTTATAGGTTTATTTATTCTGAAAACCATTACTTTAGGCATATTGTTACCTAAAATAAATAAATAAAATAGTTCCAAGTCAATTCTCATGAAATTAACAAAGTTAAAGTAATTATTTTTAATACCAGTGACTTTGCGCGCCTGTTTTATAGCTCCGTCTTCAGTTCGATGACCGTGGAATAGTCGTAATCCATTACAAAATCAATTCTCTTCCAAAAAAAATAGAATTTCAATATTTTAGGCCCAGGTGCCTATGAATAGTATGAATCTGACAGTTGTCGAGACCAGGTGCGTACGAAGCGCCGCCTGGTGGCAGAAAAATTATCGAAAACCCTCATTGCATTTTGACTCGATATAAACTACATTTGGCCGCGTAGCGACGGTAAGAATCAGTGATCGTTATCACTTATCAACGTGCGGTATTGGTGGCAAAGTATGGTTGACAGAAAAATCAAATACACAGGTATTTTACAAATTATTAAAATTTCAGAAATTATAGTCATTTTAATTATAATAAATAATGACCTACACCGATTTTAATCACTTATTCAAATTACACTGATTAAACCAGTAAACGACTAAAATGTACAAAACAGTTTTGGCTGTGAAACGTCCGCGTCAAATTGAAAAATCTATTATATATGTAACACTGATCTCACTCCACTTGAAATAGTTAAGTACTAGAATATTCATTTTGATTAAAATAAAGACTTTGCAAAATGTCATTTAAAGTACTATTATGTGTCATAAATTAATGACATTAGAATTGTTCTTTAATAAAGTAAGATAAAGTTTGTATGTGTCCTAAGGAGAGTACTATTTATTTTCGAGGGTACGAGTAATAGAACAAAATAGTATTTTCACATTTGTAATTTTTTCTGTCAACCATAGCCATTGCCACGGAAAGTGCACGTTGATAACGATCACTAGACTAAGAATACATGTTACCACCCTAACTCTTCCCGTGGGTGTCGTAAGAGTCGACTAAGGGATTGAAGTGTCACTGACCATTTTGTTTATTGAAGGTGGATAGGCAAAATTGTTGCCATGTAACTAAAGAATATCGAAAAAATGCTTGTACAAAGTTATGCTCATCTGGTTATCTTTTTGGCCACCATATTGTCACTTAGTGCATTACACAAGCCATATTGTGCTGCCTAGTCAATTTGTGTAAAATCAATAGGTACCGCATGCTTTTTTTATGTTGGCACAACAAAATGGCTCCACTCCACCTGATCGTAAGTGAAAAGTAGAGCCCAAATCGCGGCGGCAACGAACAGGAGCCAAGCAGTAACCTGTCAGTTGCCACCGCCTTGCTGGCCCGCTAGATGCTTCTTCACGCTTCGTTTATTTATTTAATAGTAGGTAATGAATGATGACTATACTCGTACTACTATTTCAACTAAGTACCTAGCTATTCCAACCACAACGAAATATACCTTCCCTTTCTGAGGCTTACCATAATGGCTGCGGTAAGTCGTGTATCCGAAAATTGTCGTAACAATTTTGCGGCTGGCAATTGGTACTCGAAATTACTTGATAAACAAACCAAGTTTTCGTCAAAAATTATGTTTTGGATACAAGCTTTTGAACACTTATAAGTAACGACAATGAGGGTTTTCTCGAAAACGTATGGCCATAGTTGGCGTCACTTAGCCGTAAGGTCCCGCTAAGAAACACAATTATCTAGCCCCAAAGAAAAACTAACTAGAAGGTATTTTTATTTTTTTATATCATTTTATGAAGTCATAAAAACATTTAAACACAAAACTATAGGCGCTCTGAGAATTTAGGCAAGTTTCTGGACCTGACGCCTCAGTGCTGCCGCCCTGGTGAGCGTCATTTCAGAAAACCATCATTAAGTACGATATCTTGAGGAATTTAAGCTTGATCGGCGGTTTTAAGTGTATTATAAAATCGCTTTTTTTTAATTACACCAATACAGAGTTAAGTATATTGATATTTTGTGATCGATTAGTGCTTGATTGTCGTTATAAATCTGACTAAAATTAAGTAGAGAAATCGAGACACGACGATACTCGCCCAGCGATACTTTGTTCGTGATTATAGCCGATAGTTCATAGCTTAG
Source organism: Thaumatotibia leucotreta (assembly GCA_025490895.1). Lineage (NCBI taxonomy): Eukaryota > Metazoa > Arthropoda > Insecta > Lepidoptera > Tortricidae > Thaumatotibia > Thaumatotibia leucotreta. The sequence continues at coordinate 2,904 of JALPQI010015696.1, read as the reverse complement.
TAGCTCACGTTGAGTGCCTAATAGTGAAAAAGCTCACAAATAAGTATAGGTTTATGTTTAAACATATATTAGGTACCTACACCAAACCATGTTTTACTATATTGTATGTAAAGCATCCGTTTAACAATAAACATTTACACAGCCAATATGTATTTACTGCACAAACTGAATCAACAATTGTGTCAAGTGTCAATTCGTCCAGCCCTTGGTCAGGCTGAATAAGTGTTGACTTTGACATGCCCGTGTCATGCTTAAGGTTAAGTGTCAGTAAATATGTCAAGGAATTGTGGATTTTCCTTCAACTTATAAATACTTACTTTAAATATAGTTATAAGTTATAAACATATAATAAGTAGGTAAATATTTTTTTCCCCTCACTAGCTCGTAAAGCGGTTTTTTGTCCTTTAATACGAGCGGGTAAAAACGCATCTTATTCACATGTGAGGCAAAGTGATTTGACCTTGCTCTAATTCCTATGGCCCACTACTGAAACATGCATAAAATGTGTTATAAATAATTATTTTAAATCGTAAATAAGTAAACAAGACAGTAATATAACTCATAGGGCATGTATCTAGTACGGTCTTGGCTTGATTAGATTATTTGTTAAATTTGGTGTATATTTTAATTTTAATAATCTTTAATTTAATGTATATTTTCTTTTTTAATTTTTAAATAATATGAATAATATGTTGAATTGATTATTTTAATGTAAACTGTAAATTAATTGACATCCTAATTTTATTTTATTGTTGTTGACATGCAATTTTTTTAATTTTATGAATAAATGAATATGAATACGAATATGAATATGTACAGTGTGTTAACATGACACTAGCTTTTATTGAAATCATGGATTGCGATGCAGATTTTTAGCCAAACAGTGACCATTATTCGATCCAAAATGATAATTTTAAACGTAATTAGCGTATGAAAAGTTAACAAGTTATTACCACAAAACAGAAAAAACGTTATTTTTGTTCTGTGTCTTATTACGAACTTAAAACCTGAAACCTCGAGTTCATATATATTTTTAGTTAAAATTATTAATATTTAACGCATAAATATATCTGCGAACGGTTTCACGATATGTGCCAAAGGCGCGAAATGCTATGGAATAGTTTTTTTAATTCTACTGACGATTGTTTTTTTTGTATTTTCAGGTATTTGACAGATTAAAGGAAGAAATCCCGAAGTTTCGCCACAAAGTGGTGGTCATTCCTGGGGACTGCGAAGCTGTGGGCCTCGGGTTGTCTCTGAGTGACAGACAAATACTGACAGAGAAGGTAAGATGTTATAGGTATTATTAACACAGATGTCATATATACCATAGATCAAGCAAACGTATCTACTTAGCGTGTCAAATGAACTCAGTGAAATCCACTGAGTTGTCCGTCTTTAATCGCAGCTTGCAGCTTTCGGGCGTCAAATTTTGTAAGTTGAAGTGAACAAAAACATTAATAAGGCCTCCTTAAGTAATAATAATTGCAACAACACAAAAAATATGAATACTCAAGGGCCTGAGACATATTTAAAATCATAGGCAAGTAACAACTTTAGTACAAAATCTGACACGCTCGGCTCCATACAAATGAATAAACTTGTTTCTTCTGTCCAAATCTAATTCTGTGGGTATTTAGGATGGGTGAGTTTAGGTAGAAGTTACGAACAAATAAAACATGGAAGCCGCACGCCATGCTAAATTGCCTATCAAAAATGGTCCTGAATTTTAGTTGACAAGTGTCACCCCCTCTTAAAATTGCATCACGGTAATGAATTTCAATGTCAACCTATAAAGTAAATCAAAGTTTTGATTGGCTATATTCTATAAACATTTGTCAAAGATGTTTTGCCGAAATATGCACGGTGTTAAGAAAAGCGCTATGTCCTGCCCATCTTGGTACAATTGAACAATCGTTTTTGGGGGCATTTTTGAGCTGGCTTTAGACGTCCATGTTATTTATTTATGGTCGCAGGGTAGAAGTGTCGATATCGGTAAATTGATCAATTGATAAACTGATTAACTGATGATTTTATTTACAAATGCAGAGTTCTGAATAAAGGAAAGAAGTTTCCAAAACTTTGGGTTTTTTTTCTATTGGTTTTGTATATTTGATTACTTTTACACACTGAGCGCGGGGAACTCCTGAGGGGAGTTCTCTGTGGGCGGTCCATTTTCGCTACAAAGCGGAAAAATCACGGGATCGGCTATAGCACTCGTTGGCAATAAAAGTGTTTTAACTGTTACTTTTGTAATTATTTTATATATATGTATGTTAAATTCTGTGTACTCGTTATCCTTCGTGTTTTTCTCCCGATGGTCTCATCGGAAGATCAGCGCTCACGCCAGCATCACGCTGAGATGAGGCCATTTCGTGACTTTGTTTATTTCTGTTTTGTTAGTATAGTTATAAGTTATAAATGTAAAGTCTTTGTCAAAGTCTACGAATACCTAAATTATTTTTCCTATCTAGTGCGGAAAAGTAAACTTTGCACACGCTACACGTGCGTTAATTACTCTTTTTAAGGCACTTGTTATGAAAAAAGTCGTTCGATACACGTGTAAAATAGTACATTACGACACAAGTGCGAAAAAAATGAAATTCTAAACGAGCGGCGATGTTTTAAATTTAAAACACGACCGATAGGGAGTGTTTTAAATCGACACGAGTTACGAATTTCGTTTTTGCACGTGTCTCGTACGACGTTTTTTAGTACAGATGGCCCTACGAAGTTTCAAACCTGACGTAAAATGACACACTTCTCGCACTACAGCCTAAAAAATACACCATCTGTAGTAAAAACTTCTTTTTAACTCGGGTGATTGTCGCCCTCGTTTCAGTCGGGCTCATAATTTCACTCTCGTCGAAAAAATTTTTTTTTGCTTTTGTATCGAAATGTACT
>JALPQI010015695.1:0-24268 GCA_025490895.1 Thaumatotibia leucotreta | reverse complement strand
AACAGTGGATGATGCCTTGCTGGCCAAATATGACATGAAACCGGACGATGCCATCATGGCAGAGGAAAAACATATGCCACTTTACAAAGAGCTTATGGAAAAGTAAGTTTTTATCATTCTAGGTTAATCACCCTACAAACTACTATATCTGTCTTCTACTTTATAAAACAAGCAAGTTTGTAAGTAATAAAATTTTCCATGTAATTGTCTTTTTAGGACTGATGATGCTGGTGGAAATCTGTGAGTGTGTGAAACTTGAATAAATGTGTTTTTTGTAATACCTAATTTTGTTATAGGTACTTATCAACTTATTTAGAGAATGGAGAAACTAGTTTTAATGTAATATTAGTTTAATGTAGTCCAGCTGAATGTGTTCACAAAATGGAAACTTAACCTGTTTTTAAATTTACTACTAGTTTGTTTAGTAGTCAAACTGTATTATAGCATATCATGTAATAGATTGTGTACACTTCCAGTAATCAAAACATGTAATTATGTATTTGATATCCCATACCTAAATCTGAATAAATTAACAGTAATAAAATAGTGCTGTAACATGTTGCCAATATTTTCCTGGTTAACTTAGCATGGGCCATTGATATTAATTATATTGGCCAATCAACTTTTCGATCAACACTATTTTGTCCCGTAATGCAGGTGACAATTTTATCAAGTTTGCTAGAAAAAATGCTTATAAATTGTACATGTGTTAGGCCTCACACAAGTTCACATAGATATATTTAGGTTCCAACTGTTTTTCATTGTAAATATGTGTATAGTATTAATTGACGTACATTTGTAAGTTCATGAAAAGTAACACAGCAGACAGAAAATATGTCGATTCAAAAGTTGATTGGCCTATATTCCTTTTTACCTCCTGCAATAACACAAGTGTACAAAATCACTGACCATCCATGACTTTGCATTATGAATTTTTGTACTAATCAATAATGATATATTTTTACAGATACAAAGCTGAATTCATAGCAGGTGGCAGTGTACAGAATACCTTACGTGTCGCCCAGTGGATCCTGAAGAAACCTGGTATCTGCACCTACTTTGGCTGTGTCGGAAATGATGAGTATGCTAAAATACTCGAAGCAAGAGCTGTGTAAGTATCTATAGTATAGTAAAACATGCCTGCACCTAGTAACATCATACAGTAATAACGACTACCATAAAACTTGCAACGTAAAATATACACAAAAATTACCATACACCATTATTTCAATCACAAAATCAAAATGACATATACAATAAATTTAATAATCTAAGACTAATTCCTTAAGCCTTAGGATTTATCACGTTTAGACATTGAGCCATTATCTTTATGGATCTTTCTCTGTGATAAGCTTAACATGTGTTGTGTATTTCTATATCTATCTAATAGATATGTGATAATGTCAATCAGCATGATGATAAAGATGCATTGAAAGTCTCGGAACTCTTACTCTATGTAACAATCTTAGAAGAAAAAGATCCTTATAAATTAATATTTTACTGTGATTCTAAGTCTCTAGTATCAAACATTATTTCTATGTCACAAATATATACGAAACTTTTTAATGCCACCATTGTGACAAAGAAGCAGTCAGCCCCCCTGATGATAAGCAGTTACCATAGCCTATGGACGCCTGCAACTCCAGAGGATACACATGCGCGTTGCCGACGCTTTTTAAACCTATAAACTTCTATACTTCCCGTTCAATATATAAAAGCTTATCTTATCTGTAACTGATCACTTATCTAATGCGTAAATCAGTGAGCAAACTATAAGAGAGATACTGCAGTTTTATACAGTAATTTAGATAAGGTTTGCTATTGCGAGGTACCTATATAATATATACATAAGGAAAAATGTTAGAAAAACGAAGTCTGTAGGTTTTCTGTATAGTGCCACCTTTTGTTTGTATTGTTGGCGTTAAAAATATAGAAATTATAAATAACTATTTAACTACGCGTATAAACGTATTAGGAGGTAAATGCCCATAATCGCCACGCCGGGCAAGCGGATTGGCGATCGCAGTAATGTGTCCACTATGATGACATTGATGACGCTGCTGCCCATCATCAATCTTTTATCAAATAATGGTCAGTGACACTTCACTCCCTTAGTCGACTCTTACGACACCCGAAGGAGGAATTGGGGTGGCGACAAATGTATTCTTACTGCCGTCACCACACGGCTGACGTATAAAATATCTAACATAAAATCCACTTGCATAGTTAGATCCTACGATAAAGACAACAACATTCGATAAAATATGTCAGAAATTAGTAAATTGGCTCAGTTAAAACTAATAACAGACGATACCTCTGTTATTCCTTGGCGTGCCGCGCTAACATAGTTAATTGACAACTAATGGACCTTATTGCCAAGTCATAAGGTCGACCGAGTGTCAATTGAATGTTGTTATATCATTATATGGAACAGAGAGGCGTAGAGATAAGAGATCAGAACTCGAGCAAGATGTCTGGCCTTTTGATAACATTTGCTCTCGCTATCGCTATTTTTATTTCATTATAACTACAGGGCTTAGTAAATATTTTTGAAGGTTAAATTGACTCTCTATAGCAGGGGTCGTATAACTTTTCTGAAGAAGCCAATTGCATTAACAATTGAATTAGAAATCAACAGTTTTGAGCTATGTTAGAAAGAGCAATCAGTATATTTAATTGAAGGTCTATGGCAGGGGTCGGACAACTTTTCTCAATATGCAGTAGAATTTAAAACCAGCAGGGAATGTAAGACTGCTATCAATATTAGGCAGTATGTCTTTTGGGGACCTGGGTGAACTGCACTGAAACCATCGGTAGAATCGGTTACATTCTCGGCGTCTCTCTATGAATAAATAATAAATCATTCGATTATACGAACGACAAAGAAAAGATGCCATGCGAGAGAAAGAGACATAATGATAATTACTTGTAGCACTGGAGACGGTACATATTATATATCTATAGGTCAGTACCTACTCTGATCTAACTAGGTACATTTTTTTATATTTTCGAGCCGTCCATTTGAGTTTATAAGATCTAAAAGACAATCATAAAATCATATCTGATGCAAAATATCTTCGATGCAGCTACCGTGAGATTTCATGGAACATTTTAAGACTATTTTAAATTATCTGTTTACACTCGCATTGGATGCTTTATGGACTAGCGTATCTGTCATCACCCGTGATCCCGTATCATCACTTTCCAGGTGATAAAGCATGTTTAGATACTTTTGAGCATTTTTTACCGCATCAATATATTCTGACGGCAATTGCAGTTGTGTATTTCAAGCATACATACGACAGTGACGATGAATAATTTATATCAGATCGTCAACTAAGTACTCAGATGCAAACTAGTTGTAACTAGAGAATGATTCATCTATTACCGAAGTACCTTGGTAGGTAGATAATTGGTATGAGTAAACTAGCACTGATTGAAATGACTTACAATGAAATTGGCAGTGGTTAAAACAATATAAATTGTAGGCACTAATACTTCATCATGTAAATAGTTTTTCTATTGTGTTGCATCACATAAGTAGTATTATTAAGGGTAGGTATTGTTATTGCAACAAAGTATATGACATTTGGATCTTAACATGCAAATAATAGAATCAAAAAGTACCTAGGTACCTATTAGAATATAAATAGTTATTTTCATTAACTGTGGTAGGTGATGTAGGACTATACATTAAGATGCGTTCAAACCAAAGGAGCATTCGCTGTTCTATCCCCCGCTCTACGAAATCAACCAATCACGTTTTGTGTACCGATCGAATTTCGTAGAGTGGGAGGTTAGAATAGCGAATGTTCGCTTGGTCTGAATGCACCTTTATACATTCAACAAAGATGTTAGCTGGAAAATTATTGTTATTTATTATGCTAGACCTAGACTGCAAAGTCATTGTTTGGCGCGAGTACTAGTATTGAAATCCGAGCAAGCGAAGGATTCTAGAAAGGTTATAGGAATGGTTAAAATAAAAAAAATCTACCTGCGTATTTAAAGCCACGGGACGTAAGGGGGGACGGAACGGCTAGGGGCGGGAAAATTATAGTACATTGTGCATCAAGGGAGGTAAGTACGGATTTACTAACGAGAGTGTTAGAAGCCCGACGCCGTTAGGCGGAGGGCTTTTATGACTCGAGTTAGTATTCCACTTACCAACCGTGATTCATAACCCCGCTACGCACGCAAGCAATGGCGCGCTTAGACAGCAAGTGTGATGAAAAATATTTTGAGAAACGGGTTACTCACGTAAAATAATTAAAGTCGATAAGTGCCCGACATGTTTCTATCCATTAAAAGTTCACGTTAGGCTTTGGTCGCGGGTACTCCATGATGAGGATCCTCATAATGTATCTGAATGGATTAGGTAATTTTTCGAGTCTCATTCTAGATTTCAAATCACTAAAATGTGGCGGCAAATTCGTATTTGGCCATAGGCGGCAACTATATACGCTACGCCGCTGAATTTACCCAGGAGATTTTACTAATAAAAATTCTACGATTTTTACAAGTCTGCTTTATGCTATACAATATTAAATTCGAATTAATACCTACAAGTTACCTACACGGTGACGACCTGTGTATTTATGGATAGACCGTATTCTACAGGGTGTTTTTTTTTCGGATTCTTTCGATACTTATTTGTAAGGTAGAGGTACACAAAAATGTTCAAAATATGTCCCAGTGCACTCTAATTCTGTGTACCTAATAATGTAATAAGAAAGTCGTAACATATTTATGAGCGGATTCTGTCGATACTTATTTTTGCACTTGACTGTTCCATACAAACTCAGAGATATTAGTAGTCGAACATGTATGGAACATCGCTTTTTTTTCTCAAATCGGGTGTCGATCGCTAAGTAAAAGTTCATCAATGTAACCTCAGAATTAACCCTCTAAAAGGTCATTGGGCATTTTGTTTGCGCATATAACCCACTGCGTACATAAACGAAATAGGGCTAGGAATGAAGGTAAATGTAAGTGCTACTGAGTGGTATGAGTCGCATTCTTGCAAGGCGAAACCAGAAAAGTAGGTCACAACCGTTTACGTTTCAGATACAAAAATTAGAATAACTTTTTTTCCCGGTTGATACATACGGAAAAATTACATAATTAGAAAAGTGAGATTTAATTCGCGTACGCGAAAAATCCCCTCCGGCCGCGATGGCAACCGAGTTTGGTAACCAGTTGCTGAAAAGTAATGAACATTCTTGTTAGACAACTAGTTGCCAAAGGCGAAAGCCCATTCTTGTTACACAACTGTTATTTTTTCCCCTTGTAGTTTCGCAACCAGTTGCCGAAAAAGAATAAAAATCTTATTACACAACCGAAGTTGTTAAAGGATTAAAGACATATCTAACATTTTTTGGGCTAGATTATAATATTGTATTCGCCATTACTTTTTCTTTCTGACATCATTGACATCTATGAATTCATTTGTCCTATTGCTAGAAGTTATCGATTAATTGCAGTATTATGTCTATTGCAAACTATATACACGTAATTTAAATAGGTCGTTTTCAAAGCAGTCAACATGTCGACTTTAAATAGAATCAATATAAATATCAAAAAAGAATTTATCTACATCCATATCATAAGTTTTCTACAATATGTTTAGCGGCGGTAAGCAAATAGCCTACTTTAAGAAATCTGTATCTGTGGGTGTATCATAATTTTTACTTTACGATATCGGCAACCGATATCTTAAACACAATTAAATTTCGAACATTCTGTTAAAAAGATTAATCACACTTTCTTTTCTATTATCGAATTAATCGATTTGTAATTTCATTCACATTTAAATTCATATTCCATACATTCTTCTAAATCTCGAATATTGAGAATCGATTTGAGAATCGATATCGACTCAAGACCTTGTCTATGAATTAAAAAAAACTAATGTCAGTCATTTCTTTTGTTTCAATTGTTTCAAACATCCAACTTTTTTGGACTGTTGACTTGAAAGTTAAATATTATCGAGTTCGTTGTGAAATATTTACACTGAAAAATGAGTTATGACGACGAAGACAGTGATGTTGAAATGTGTGAAACACCACCAGAAATCCGGGACGCCGCTACAACCGTAACCAATAATTTGCTGTCACAAAGATAAACATATTGTAGAAAACTTATTATATGCATGTAGATAAAGTTATGTATGCAACTGTTCATAATTAGGCATTATGAACCAGTCACATAAAATACTATTATTAGTTCAAGAAGAGGCGGTGTTTCGATTTTGTACGATGGTAGGCGTTACAGCCGTAAAAAAATATACATAATATTGTTGATGTATTTGAATATATTTTCGAAGTCAACTTGTTGACTGCTTTGGAAACGACTTATTTAAATTACGTGTATTGTATTGCAATAATCGATAACCTCTAGCAATAGGACAAATAAATTGATAGATGTCAGTAATGTCAGAAAGAAAAAGTAACGGCGAATACAATATTATAATCTAGCCCAAAAAAGGTTAGATATGTCTTTAATCCTTTAATAACTTCGGTTGTGTAATAAGATTTTTATTCTTTTTCGGCAACTGGTTGCGAAACTACAAAGGGGAAAAAATAACAGTTGTGTAACAAGAATGGGCTTTCGCCTTTGGCAACTAGTTGTCTAACAAGAATGTTCATTACTTTTTAGCAACTGGTTACCAAACTCGGTTGCCATCGCGGCCGGAGGGGAAAAATCATAAAGTAGGTCAAAAACGCACAATGACCTTTGGCCGGTGAATAGAAAATCACCCTGTATATAGCCTACATTGTATTTATTTTTAAATATATTAAACTGTAATCCCTATAATCCCCAGCGCGGACGGAGTAATCGTCAAGTACCAGGTGACGACCGAAGCCCCGACGGGCACGTGCGCGGTGCTAGTGACGGGCACTCACCGCTCGCTGTGCGCGAACTTGGCGGCCGCGCAGAAGTTCACGCCCGACCACCTCGCGAAGCCGGAGTGCCAGGAGATTATCCAGAAGGCCAAGTACTTTTACACGTCGGTGAGTGTTTAGAACTGTAAAGCTGAATTATACAAATCCTTACGGCCCGGCCACGACATTGTGCATTGGTCTAAGGCGACCAGCGGCGAGCGAATCCATGAGTTGGAGCGGGCTGCCGATATGGGTACGAGAGGGAGCACCATACGTTTTCCGCTAAGCCGGTCGCCTTAGACCGATATCGTGGCCGCGGCGTTAGCGCCGTCGTCGACATATACCAATGGCCTGTCTCTTAAAAGCTTGTATAGATCTAATGAATAATCCTTTCCCATCGTATTTGCTTCTCAAATTGCTGTCTCAGTTAGCTTCCGAGCAATGACAGCAATATGAATTCGGATAATTCGTTGAAAAAACTAAGGGAAAGAATGATGTGTGACATTTGTCGCTTATAATACAAGTGGAAATCTCTTTTTAACACCATTAACACGTTCGCCTCCAGTACCTACTGTTTCACTAACTGCTAATACTATGCCGATCGAAATTATCTGATAGAACTCCTATGCCATTGATACGCATGTGTGACCGAACTCGAGATTGTACTCTTATGCCAGCGACACAGCACTCGTGTCAAAAATGTTCGTATTTCTATGGCACTGACATAGGAGGAAGAACTTGATTTATGCTAGTGGCATAAGAATAAGGTTACTCTAATCACGTACGAGGGCTGGTTGAAATAAAATCTACTTGGTCAAAGAAAAATACGAAAATGTTACTGGCTGAAATGCATTCATGTTCATTGGTTATTCCTTTTTCAAATTTTGCGACATTCTTTTGTTTCGGGAGTCTCATTTGTGAACGATTTTCGAATTATTACAATATGTCGGGTGAAAAATCTAAATTTATTAAAATTGAGCAGCGCGCAGTGATCAAATTCCTAACAAAAGAAGGAAATACGCCCTCACAGATTCGAGAGCGTATGTTACGTGTGTTTGGTGATTCGTGTCCTTCCGAATTCACCGTAAAATTCTGGTCTAAGCAATTTAAATTTGGCCGTGAAAGCCTGGAAGATGACCCTCGTAGCGGTAGGCCAGTTTCGGCTATTACGGAGAAAAATGTTGCCAAAGTAAAGAAAATAATTTTAGAAGACCGACGAGTGAAACAGTGGGAGATAGCTAGAGATGTGGGCATCAGTAAAGAAAGAGTTAACGAAATAATTCATGAGCATTTGAACATGTCAAAGGTGAGTGCACGTTGGGTCCCCAGAATGTTAACGGCTTTTGACAAGGTCAGACGGGTCAAATGTTGTGAGGAGTTTTTGGAAATGAGCCGTGGGATAGAGGAAGAAATTATGTCTAGGGCGGTAACGTGTGATGAAACCTGGATTAGACAGTGGGACCCAGAAAGTAAACAAGAGTCTGTACAATGGAAGTTTAAGGATGAAAAGCCTCCTAGGAAATTTAAAGTCCGTCCGTCAGCGGGCAAACTTATGGCTATAGTATTTTGGGACACGGAAGGTATATTAATGATAGACTATTTACCTAAAAAAATGACAATGAATGCTGAATATTATGCTAACCTACTACACCAGTTAAGAGATACAATAAAAGAAAAAAGAAGAGGGAAATTAAGCAAAGGAATTTTGTTGTTACACGATAACGCACCTATCCATACTGCTCGTACAACAAAGCTTGCCATGAAAGAAATAGGCTTCGATAACATTGACCACCCACCGTATAGTCCAGACCTAGCCCCCTGCGACTATTTTCTCTTCAGACATCTCAAAAAAGACCTCCGAGGAAGAAGATTTTCAACTGACGACGTAATGAAGGCTGCAGTAACTGACTTTTTTGACGACAAACCAAAAGAATTTTTTTTTCATGGGTTAATGTCATTATTTGACAAATGTAATAAGTGCATCACACTAGAAGGGGACTACATAGAAAAATAAAAAAAACTGTATACTACAGTCTTTTATTTCATAGTGAGTTAGATTATTATTCAGACGCCCCTCGTATGTGTGTCACTGGCATAGGAATCAGATTTTGATGGTCACACACGCTGTGTTACCGACGTCGAACGTGTTAATTAGGGAAATACTTCTGCTTGTACTAGTTACAGTAGAAATGTTTCTCACGTTTCGTTCCCGGTGAACTCCCAGTGTTATGGAAAAAGGTAGATTAGCTAAGCGTTTGCCACGCTGGGCAAGCGATCGCAGTGTGTCCACTCTATGATGATGCTGCTGCCCATCATCAATCTTTAATAAGTAAATGGCCAACGACACTTATCCCTTAGTCGACTATTAGGACACCCATGGGAAGAGCTGGAGTGGTGAAAAATGTATTATTACTGCCGTCATCACACTGACAACGACGGGCAGGGACAGCTGTTGACGGATAATTTGACTCTTTTTCTTTACATTCCAGGGTTTCTTCGTAGCAGTGTCCCCTGAATCTATTCTGCAGCTATCAGAGCGCGCCCACACGGCCGGGTATTCCTTCATTATGAACCTGAGTGCGCCGTTCGTCTCACAGTTCTACAAAGAACCCTTGGAGAAGATCCTGCCATACGTTGACGTGCTGTTTGGCAATGAGAGTGTAAGTTCTATATTTCTCCCATTTGTACTTCCATGAAGGGTGATTTCTAGAATAAAAATTATCCTATACCCATCCCCAAGACTCGAGCTACCTTCATACCAATTTTGAATTCAATCAGTTGCATTGTTGAAGTGTGATGATTGGTTAAACAAACAAACATACGGGCACAACATAGCAGTATCCCACTACAATGGTTCATAGGACTGTTAGTTCTTCAGTTGGCAAGGCGAAAGCCGCGTACTTCGAAGTAACTGTGAGCATCTCTCTCTGCAATTCCAATGTGGCCTTTGTTGGAGTGACAGAGACAATGATTTTCTAAGGCCGCGGGAGACATTAACAGTCACCGTCAATAGTATCTTATACTGCTAAGGCCCCAAAAATTTCAGACATAACTTTAGCTAGAGTGACATAAGAGCGGTGACTATTATCAAACCGGAATCAAAAAGGGATGCGAAAGTACTGTTGACACAACAAATGACACAACATTTATTTACCAAAAAAAAAAGTTGTTTAATAGATGCAGTGAGTGATTAATTAATCTAATGTCTGTAGGTCCCTGCACTTAAATTATGAATATATCTTAGATTTACTAATACACTGTTCTGTCAAGTAAGTTAAAAGTACCTTTGAATCCCATTCTAATCGCGGTTTGATAATAATTATATGCAGGCGCGGATCCAGGATTTCGTTGAGGGGGGGGCACTGCGATCCAGGACTTCGTTGAGGGGGGGGGGCACTGCCCTATGATATGATAGTATTTTACACTTCAAACACCACCTAGCCATACATAAGTCCAGCGTGAGGGGGGGGCAAGTGCCCCCATTGCCCCCCCCTTGGATCCGCGCCTGATTATATGTTTATGAAAATCATGTTCGCGCAGTTACATCATTTGTGTTGGGAAATATATCATTAACATAATCTTTTCTGAAACAGGAAGCCGAAGCCTTCGCAACAGCGTTCGGCATCGACGAAAAGGACCTCCAAGCGATAGCTGTCAAAATATCGGCCATGCCCAAACTTAACCCCTCACGACCGCGCGTCGTCGTCATAACACAAGGCTGTGATCCCGTCATACTAGTTGAAAACGGTAAAGTGACGTTAGTACCTGTCAACGTGCTGTCAAGAGATCAGATCATAGACACGAACGGGGCGGGAGACGCGTTTGCAGGCGGCTTTTTAAGCCAAATGGTGTTAGAAAAGGATTATACGACTTGTGTTAAGTGTGGTGTGTATGCGGCGACTCATGTCATTCAGCAGTCCGGGTGCACACTGAAAGGTGCTAGCGACTTTCAATCTAGTTAGTTTGTGATATTGTGAGGGAAAGGTGGTTTTCGAACGATGCACCATAGACAAAGCATCTCTAGTGCAAGTTGTTGAATGAAAACAATAAACCTTTTGGGAGTAATGACTCGTACATCGGAACCGCAGGTTCGATGCCAAATATAATGGATATATAAGTCACTGTCCACAGAGCAATATAGACCTTCACGCGCGGGCGCAAAGTACAAATTAACATTTGCCACGGTGACGTGACGTGTGAGTGACAGCTTTTATATTTGACGTGGCGTTGAAAGGGTTATAGAGACTGGCCTAATACCGCGAAAATCGAAATTCGTAAATTTCGGGGATTTTTCTCTGTCACTCAAACGAAGGTGTCATTAGAGTGAGAGAGACAAATCCTCGAAATTTACGAATTTCGTTTTTCGCGGTAGGGCCGCTGGTCGCACATCACTAGTGATCAGGTAGAATTATGACTTGATTGAACTGTAAAGTAATATATATATATATATATATTAAAATGTGCAACTTATTTTGCAATGTTTGTACTGAGAAACTGCAATTTTATTTTTGTCGGCGTTTGCTTTGTATAGTCTTGTAAAGTAAATCCATGAAATTACGAGTATGACTATCACAATTTACAATGTAAATTGTAATAATGTAAACTTCTTGTCTATGGTGTATCTGTATGATGACCATTTACTTTCTCTTTTCTTTTCCTTTTTCTTCTATATAAACATTGTTTATATTTCACAGCAATATTTTGAACTTTAAGACTAAATGTATTATTTGAATGGGCCACGCAATACAGAAAACACTAGAATTCGCAACGATTTTAGATGCAAATAGTGGTCAAAGGGTTTAATTCCTTTCTTTTGCAAATTCGTGTTGTTATACCATTCCATTAGATTGCCCTTAATAAAAAGTCTGATGAAATTAAAATACATTGGTTGTTTTAACTGTTATATTGTATGAATCATACATCTGTATATTAAAACCAAACTAAGTACTTAGTTATGACTTCTTATTGAAAAAGTTTGAACAGATTTTTCGAATATAATCTAGATCTGATGTCAATTACATATTGTATTAACTGAGTGATATTAATTTTTCAATAACCTTAAGTACATTGTTACAAAAAGCAATATCTTAGTGTCACTTAACCTAAGTAATAAAAGTCAAAACTAGTAATAAAATCTAGCATCTGAGCAATACTTATAATTTAAGATAAAAGTTTGTCTTAAATCTAAAATTGTATGGCGGGTTAATCAGTTACACCAATTTACCATTGATATACCTAAAAGTCTTTATAACGTTCATCTTACTTACTAATTTTACTTAGGTCATAATAGATGAAAAAAATGTTGTAATAAAAGCTTTTCATTTGTAAAAAAAAAGATATTGTATCCAAATACTCTTTGTCGGTTGTGTTATTTCCAAAATTAATCTTAAAGGACAGGTTCAGCTAAATTGGACAGAGCTAAATTAGGCAAAATAGAGAGAGTACATACATACAGATTGAAAATTTAGACTAAATATACAAGACAACTGGCTAATGTAAACTCTAACTTTAGAACTTAGTAAATCAATAACAACAACATATAAATTGCAAAGTGCTGAAGGTTGTTCAGAACTTACAACCTTGTATATTGTTGCTGCCAAAATGTAAAGGACATAGCGGTATGAACTGTCACATATAATATTCTGAAGCACAAATTCTCATACATAGATCCAGCAGGAGCATATGGTTATATGGAAGATTTTTTTGCCTCAATTTATAAGCTATTTATATACTACTTCATACATGTTTACAATTGTTTATGCCTAGTTTTAAATCAGTCGGTGTAAGATCTCAGATTTCCACTTATTACCTCTAGTTTCCTCTAACCTAACAGTTAATGGTGCTCCTAAATGATTAAAGGTACAGTCGACGTCAGAGATATTGTTACGGTTTAGGTGCCAAAAATATATCTACACGACTTTATTGCCTTGACATTTATGTCATGTAAATATATTTTTGGCGCCTAAACCGTAATATCTTTGACGTCGACTGTACAAAAAGTTATTTAACATCAACTATCTTTTTTTGACATTTAGTATTGTATATTATACACAAAGTTATGTGTATAATAGATACACGGGACCACAATTACACATCTACTAGCCTCATTATGCGAGCGAATAAAATACTATGTAAAGTCAACACTACCAAAAAATATATGTAGTTTGGGGCAAGAATAGTTCTACTATCTTGCAGTAACAATAACATGTATCAAATTTAAGATTAGAACAGGTACACTTATACAAAAATACTTCAAGAGATCCAGCTCCATACAAAAATATTACTTGGGCAAATAGATATTTCAATTCTTTATGGTACAGAAGATATTGGACCGTGTTCATTGTTTATCTGTAAAAACTATGTCATATCGGACAATATGCACAGTCCAATCAGGAGCATTTTTCTCTTCATCTCCTAATAAAGGCATACACCTGTAAACTTCGATTATAATGAAGTCCCTAATATGGTTCAGCGTTTTTTTCATCCCCCTTGTAACTCTGCACTCATATAAATCTAAAGGATTTATTCTGAAAATAACTTTTGGAACATCTTTCACATCAAAATTGTTACTTTTGTCTTTTATTGTTATACTGTTTAGTTTCTTCAATTTCTTCTTTTGGTTTCTTGTAAGCCTGAAAAATACACTGGTTTTACATTTGTTAATGAAATACCATGTTATGATTGTACTTATGTTAGAATAAAGGAATTTTCTAAAATATCTTTGGTTTATTTTTATTTCCCGTTAAGTTTTCCAGTAAATCGCCCTAGTATAAACCATTGGTTATTTGCAAGCAACTGATAGTTTCTATTTTGGTTGTGATAACCTGATGAGTTTTTGTTCAGGTAGGTAGAAGTGAAAAGACGAGTCAAAAGGTAAATGAACAGGATATAACCTCTTGGATTCCAAACGCGAATAAAAGAATTTCAACCTAGCGCCAGTTTTATTTTGGTCTAAAAAGGTTATAAAACATGGGATATGTTTTATTACTTACGGAGAATCTATTTTGCTAGATTGGTAATGGCAAAACGTAACAGTTTTAGACCGAATAGCAATTATTTAGTAAAGGGTTTCTCTACTTACGGCATTATCAAGCGTATTTTTTATTGTACAGAACGGTTAGAAAAATAATGTTCTATTACAGTCGTACAACTTTTTTCTGGGCAGCTTTCAGTCGCTTCCTTTATTTTACCCACTACTCTTCCTTACAAGTCGATAATATGCTTGTATTAAAATATACAAAGTAAATACGAAAACTCTGTGCGCATTCACTCGCTAAAATGTTTTGGTTTTGGATTTTTAGATTTCATAAAACTCGCTGACCGCGCAATCCGCAGAGGTGTTTTTCAAGTAGTTAAATTCGATCATGTTCCCTGTTCCATGTCAGAAACTGCTTGTCAGAACTTAGCAGATATTGTTAAAATAGTAGTACACTTTTTAAATAAACGTAGGCGATTTACTAACATGCTATTTTTAATTTGCAATACAATTAATTATTTTATGTTTTGAGATCCATGACGACATGAGCATTTCTTTTTTTTTTGGCCACTAAATTTTAAAATCGACCAAAATTACAAAAATCAATTTTTATAAACTTTTTCAACGGGAATATGTAGTAAAAATTATGTATTTTCTGATTATATGCAAGTAACCAGGTTTTAAAAGGTTTTATCAGTACAAAATCAATAAATATTGTGACAAAGCAGAATACTGGTTCTTCCTGTGTTACCTTTCCTTTGTTTAAAAATCATAGAAATTTGCTTCTTCCTCATCTTAATTATATATTTTTATTAAAATGCAGAACATAATTGATATAAAAATGTAGAAATAATTAATTAAACTTTACGGAAACCATTAAAAGTCTAATACCAACAGGTTTATTTTGTTACTCTCACCGGTAGGAACGGTATTTTTAAATTTTAATATAAAGTAAGCCAAGTTCAATAAGGTCTTAAAGATGGCAGTAAAAGTATTTTTTTATTTGTTTTAAAGGTAGCAGATATGTTAAGTATTATTAAATATAACTTAAATCATACTAAAATAACTACACCGAAAATGTTGGGACAGTAACAAAGAATGCTGTTGGTAACAAAGGAGGAAATGTAAGGCCTCGTGTAGAATGTGCATTAGAATTACGTAGAAATTGTAGGTCTATAAAATTATATCCATATTTTACAGGGTCGATGAAATAAAGAATCGATTAGATTTAATAATTTATAACTAATTAAACTCTAATTTTAATCGTTCCCTATATCGCCTCATCTTTTCGGCTGCTCTCATCTTAGGTTGTGCTGACATTTTCTCTCCCTGTACATACAACAATGAAAACTAGCCTTTACAATAAATTCCTTTTATTGTTACTCAAAGTTCCTTTGATATGTTACCACGCGAAAGTAACTAAATAAGAAGTAACACAACACGTGGTCGTAGATTAAAAAATGATTTATAAAGCTTGTTTTAGCAACAATATTCAATTGTTTTGTTACATGATGTACATAACAATATACATTAAACGATACATTAATGAAAACGAAGTAAAAGTTTAAGCTTTCCTAGTAAATCCAGTAACAAGGAGGAAATCAAAACTGGTCACAACAATTAGGCACGTGCGTTTTTTAGTAGATCTTGATGACAATTGACCGAATAAACATGGCCGCATATTGAATTGACGTATGTCGGTATTGCCAGTCGTAAAAAGTAACATTTTGGTAGTATTTATCTTTATTTCACTGCTAAAATAGGTAACAAAGTAAGAATTTGCTAAGTGGAACTTTTTGTGGGACACGATTAAAAAATATATTTCTACTACTTTTAACGGTTCTAGGTGTATAAAACCATTCTAAAAAGAATCTTACAGTGAAGATACAGAGATCACAATAAAAAACGTTATATGTTGCTTAGACCATTATGAAAATATCTTTATTTGAAGTACCAAAATTTAGACTGGGACATTGGTTTTTTCATACATTTCAAAAATCGAATGTCTGGTTTTTAATTAAATTTAATATATGTTATGGCTTTTGTTACATTATTTTAACATATCCTGTGTAATTATTAAATTCACTATTAGGAAAAAATACTTAATACAGACGTTTCTTAACAAAAAGTATTAAAATAATATTTTCAAAGTCGTGGGACACGGCTAGATGCGGCAGTGGCCAAAAAAAAAAGAAATGCTCACATGAGACATGAAATGAGTGTGACCATAGACAATATTATGGTGAAAACATATTTTTTGGTAAATTAATTGTAATTAAAATGGCAATACATTTTGCGGCGACAAGCAGGATATCAAAATTATTTTTTCATATAGCAACTGATTGATAGCCATTTTGAAGAGCCTTTTGTTGGTGTTTTGTGAATGTTTTCAAGTAAATTTTGTAATAAACCATTGATATAAAAGTAAATCGGCTATTGGTAAAACATTGTGGGCTATAAACACCAAATCATTACATGTCATCACTTTGTGTTGTTTGTTTGTGAAGTCGCATTGTGAAAAAAAAAGAACCGGAAAGGACTTTCGTGTATTAGGTTTTATTTTATATTTAGTGAGGGATAAATACAGAACAATATATCAACCAACTGTATAGTTGGTGTTATATAGTGAAGTGTAATTAAATCAAAGCATTTCATCGCGTGTATTCGTTCGACGTAAATTTGGATTGTCACAAGATGGCCGCCATCGGATGCTCGCTCCGCCGAAACCCGCTCTCAAAGCGCGATGTGTCACCCACGGGCGCCCGCTTGGCCGCCAACATGCTGTGAGCCGGCGTCGGGCGGCGAGCCGCGCTCTCCGGCCCCTTCCGGCGAGATTCCATTTCGAAAAATGGAATTTCGCTCGAGGCGCCAAAATACGATGGGTGTTGACAGCGCTCCAGAACCGTACCGTTACTCCGACGGCCGATCAAAATAATCGTAGACAAAGATGAGCGAGCCAGACGACGTCGGAAAGGATGTGTGGAAGCGATGGATACTCGAGGCGATACGGAAAATACGTTCACAGAAGCAGCGGCCGAGCGTGGAAAGGATCTGTCACGCTATCAGGCAGCATCACAACTATCATGAGGACGTGGTTTCCGAGCGCCTGGAGCGGGCAGTGCGCGAGGGTGCCGTGCTGAAAGTGTACAACAAGGGGCAGAGCTCATACAAGGACCCAGGGGGGTTACAAAGCAGGACTTTAAGGATAGCGGCGGACATCGATGTGTCTCGTGCAGTCGCTAAAGCAGTGCGTGAGTTAGGTGAACGTGACGGTAGCGATTTAAAGACTATAGAGAAACACCTGCAACAGGCATACCAAGTGACTGTAGACCCAGAAGTGGATGTGCGTGCAGTGTTGAAGGCAGCAGCAAAGCGGGCTGTGACTAGGGGGCTGATAACCCACAATCAAGGACTTTATAAGGCTACAGAACGACCAAGGGCTGGGTCGCATGAACGGACCCCCAAACAGAAGAAGAATCAGGAATCTGAAAAGGTAAGAATATTTCTGTACATACATTGAATCATGTACTGACATCACTTCTTTGTTAACATGTTGTTTTGTCTATTTTAAAGGTATTCAAATTAAATTTTGATTAAAAAATATTGCATTATATTGAATTTAGGTTTCTAAGTGTAACTTAGCTACTAAATATATATAATTTTCCTATATTTTTAAAGCAATGCTAAACCGGATATTAATTTTGTTTATTGATTGATTTCTATAATTTTATTTAGTAATGGAAATATCATTTATATGTGGGCTAAAGGTCCTTAAAATCTTGAAATTACTGTGAAAGTTAACATTATTGTAAAACATTCTGTTCATAAAAATCTTTGAATGAATATAACCTCTAACTGATAACAGTTGCATGCTTGTTTGTAAACAAACTTATCTGTAGCTACCTTCATTCACTAATGTAGTATTTACTGCAGTAGGAAAAAGGTTATTTGTGAATTCAATATTATCATGAATGAATGAAACTATTCATTGAAATTAAAATGAATTATAAGCTCTCATTATTTATATAGAGAAAAGATTACTTTCTATGAATATAAAATTAGTAATCAAATATTGTCTAACATCATGTCATAAACATTGATGAGGTACATTGCTCTTTCAAAACTTGAATGTAAGTTGTTTTTAACAACTCTACATAGGTCACTAGATAAGTTTTACAATACCAAATAATTATACTTTTTGAAACTCTCCCTAGACCGTAAACCCATGTTTGCCGATAAAACATTTTCATTTCTCCTTGTTTAATTTACCCAAAAATAAACAGATTGAAACTTTGAGAATGTCCATTGACATTTTAATACATTAAAATGTTTTCTCCTACACATTATCTATGGAAATATGATGGTTAAAACAATATAAGTGATATGCCTCTTCTTTGTTTCATATTTGTCTATTTGTTGCAAAAATTATCTAGTGAGCTATGTAAAATACTTTAAAATGTATTTAAACCCCCATAGGAATGAACAAACACAGTAACAATAATATATGTTATGTTAATCAAAGTATAATCCAGGGAAAATCTGGGGTCTCAATTTGTAGTAGATACAATTAGAGGGGCAGTAGATACAGTAGGCAGGGTATCTCATTTTTTTGCAGGTAATTGTTTTATTATTGTACAATATTTACGTGTAGTCTTTCAGGTCCTCTTATCGTTACTGTATTTTATAATATATGTTAAAAGTAATTTGTGGCAATTATCAGGGAGAGAACATGATGTCAAAAACACATCCAGATCTTTTACTTTATCCTTCTAAGAGTAGTTGATTAATAGAACATTTTGATGCAAGTGCAAAAAATTTTTTTTTCAACAGAAGTTTTTACATGTGTATCGAGTGACTTTTTTCATAACAAGTGCCTTAAAAAGAGAAATTTACGCACGCAAAGTTAACTTTTACGCACTAGGTGGGAAAAAGTTTATTATTTTGGTTTGTCTGAAAATTTTACAACATAAGAAATGCTCTCTCTCTCTCTCTCTCTCTCTCCGTTTCCATTGAGATTAATTTTATTATACAGACTTATTGTGCCATCCAAGTGAAACAGTATTTGCTATGAAACTCCATAGCAAAAGAACACCTTTTGCCTAGAACATGAGGCGGCTTTTTGCTATGGAGTTTCATAGTAAATATTGCTTTCTACACTAGGATTGCATAACAATTTACAACTAATATTACAAGTGGAAATATTTTTTTCGTATCTGTTACTAGAATGAGTCATACACACCTAGGAGTCTACCATGAATCACATTCTACATAACATTACCTCCCTCACTTTAACACCTTACGAATTACACAACAGAATAAAATTCGAACATCAATAAAATTGTGGTTCACTGATACCATATTTATGTTTTTGTTCACTGATACAATGTAAACAAACTCTTCAAATAAATATCCATAATTGACCATAGTTTTGCAGAAAGCTACCAATTTTTTTTTCGATGTGACTTCATCTTTAACATACTATTGGGTTTGGTTGCTTTCTGTTTTGACTAAAAATGGAAGTTGGTCACTTTCTGCATAACACTCAATTTAGCACTGTTCTATTGTTTTAATGGTTTTGGATAGTGAATGAAAAATAACATGTAGATCCACTAGTGATACTGGGACAAATGCTTGTTTAATTAACAATTTGAATCCACAAAACTCAATTACGGGCAGCAAAAACCATGTACATATTAACAACCTAGGCACAACATTGTCACGGCCATAAATTAGGAATTACAAATGAGTATTTAACAAACAGGAACAGTTTAGCCAAGCTTTTTGCTACGAATTCTCACTATTGAGAGGAATGACGATTCAATGGCGGGGTCAATGCCCTCGCAAGTTGATCAAGGTTGCATTGCATAATGTTCAACTTATCTGTGACTATCAATCACTGGTTGTTTTTAAAGAATGGCAAATCGTCAGTTTTTTAATATAATTTTATAGGTACATGGGCATGGGTTACAGTAATATGAAGAAGATTAGATTATGTTCATAAATACAAGAAGTAGGTACCCTATTTTGGGTGCATTACAGTTACTAAATATAGTAGATATTATAGATCAGACTAGTAAAAAAAAACTTATTTTATTTAGTTAAACTTTATTGCACAAATAAAAAAAATGTACAAATGACGGACTTATGCTAAAAAACATTCCCTACCAGTCAACCATTAAATATGTAAACAATAGAAAATATATATTTTTCAGTTCAGCTTGATTTATTGTATACTTTCATTCTGCTATTCATAAGAATATAATAAGCATTTTTTAATTGTTTCTCAATCTATTGGATTTTCATATTGTCCTTTGCTAAGCTTGCAGATCTGCAATTATTATATAAATTAAGATTAACTACACAAATATGTACTCAAAAACGTCGTATGATACACGTGCGAAAACCACAATCGTAACTCGTGTCGATATAAACCACTCATGCTTTAATTTATCTCAACTCGTTTCGAACTTCATTTTTTTCGTACTTTTATCGTAATCTACTATTTTGCCTGAACTTTACTTTCATAATAATACTGGCAAATACTTCAAAATGAAGCGTTTTCTCGCATGCAACGGGTCGGGGTTTCCCCCGGATCCTTTTTAAATCCCCACCTGGACTGCCCTCAGACACTCAGACAGCCTTCAAACTAAGACAAATCCGGGGAAACCCAGATGGATGGCTGCCCAAGATATACCAAAACTAACATTACATTACTAACCACTCACATGCTTTGATTTTTGCGATAGACTATTCCTATGTAAAATAAGAATGATGACATATGGCTTGAGCTATTACCAAACCGGAATCAGAAAGGGATTCGAAAGTACTGTTGACACAACAAATGACAACATTTACCAAGAAAAGTGTTGTTTATAAATGTATGTAGCGGGTGATTAATGAATCTATCTTTGTAAGTGTCTGCACTTAAACTATTCTATATGAATATATCCTACATTGACTTACACACTGTTGTGTCAACAGTACTTTCGAATACCTTTCTAATCGCGGTTTGATAATACAAGAAGCATGTCAGTGGATAAACTATTCTTAAGCGTAGTCCATGTTTAAGCAGCTAACCACAGACAATAAATATACTGTTTCAAAAATGGACTTGACATCAGATCATGCAATTGTGACTAAGAAAAGGTAATTCCTTCACATATTCCTTCTCCACAGAGCCCGGGAGGTGTGCCAGTCTGCGCAGAGTGCCTAGGAACAGACACGAGAAACAGCAGCGGGGAGCCGGAGGCCCTCATCAGCTGCTACCAGTGCAAGTCCTACGCACACCCGACTTGCCTCAACCTTTTGGATCACACCACTCAGACTACTTTAAAGGTGAGTTGCAAGAGAACCACGTCTCATAGTCATGTAACATTATTTTTTTTAGGTTTTATCTGTACTTTATTGCACCCCCTTATTAGTAAATGTCTAATCTAGCGAGCAGATAAGTATCGTTTGTCTCTTTCCGCCTTATCAATATTTATACAGGGTACTCGCGAGCATTCCAAAAGATTTTAACTATGCATTCTAGACGTCAAAATGAACAAAAATTATTATGAGACCTAATGTCAAATACCAGCAAAAAAATATCTCTTTTTTTTAACTTTTTGAATACTTTTTAACATTCCCAGTAAATTTTATCATAACAAGAATTTGTTAAAATTATTTATTTTAATATTTTTTTAGGGACAGGTTATTTCGTCAAGTCTATTCTTATTTTTTTATTGTCAGGCAAAAGGTGTAGTAATATTAAAACACATTGTGGTAGCATTGTGATCAAAAAGAAGTTTTATGACTGTGTTTTATGAGTTGATTATGTCAGAAACCAATCCGAATCCAGGAAATTTTACATAACATTAAAAGACTCTAAATATGGTCAGGAATTCAGCATTAAAATCTTTTGGAATGCTCGCGAGCATTCTGTATAACCTCGTAAGGCCCAATGTACATACAATGTATACTGCACTTAATTAAATTTAAATCTTTATAGAAACTCAATAAAGTCGCATTTCTTTTTTTGTTTGATTGATTGACAAACAAACGGACTTCAGCACTGTTCCTTACATAGCAAGGTTCAAAATATGATTTAAAGAAAACAGTATGGTGGGCCTTACAAGTAAAAGGGTCAAACGACCCGAGTTCAAGTAGGATTTTTCTCTTCTTATAATACGAGGAAAAGTTATTCGGTTTCCTGGTATTACACTGTGTATAAATATTTAATTACATATAAAACAGTTGTCTTAAATACAAATAAATGCTATCACTGGCAATCGAACCCCGAAGCTTTATGGCAGGGTCACTACCAAACCCACTAGGCTACTCGGTAGCCTTCAAAAATCCGCGGTATTTGTTTAGTCGTAATTATATCCTTGCCGCTGGTTGACTCGCGTGGGATCAGTTTTTTGACGTTCCCACGGGAAACGGGATAAAAACGGCACGTTTGTTGCTTGGAATGGTCTAAACAAGGAATTTTATCATGCATTTAACATGTTGCATACGTCCTAGTACAGTCGCGAACCAGTAGGCCTACTGTGGACTAGACATACGGGTATTTCTCATTTAGTTTGACACATGTGTTACGGCCTGGGACCGGAACCGGTATTTTACAAAAACCTCGAAATAGCCCAATATTTTAAATTGTTTTATACTCAATTTTTTATGTAATTTACAATAGGTATATATTTTTTTAATTACTCCATTAACTTACAATTTATTATACCGAAGAACGAAAAAGAACTGTTCTTTTTGTATGAAGAAAATAACGGTTCCGGTCCCAGTATGCTTAGCACATGATTGACGCGACAGTATCTCGCCGCGAGATAGTCTATCCGTCCCTCTTTTGTTAACATAGCTAGTGAAGGACGGGAGATCTATCTCGCGGCGACATACTGTCGCACCAATCATGTGCTGAGCCTGCTGGTCACGACCATGTTCGAAAGTTAAGGGTTTCCAGGAAGTCCAGCATTTTGATACTTATATGTGAAGTAGGCCCCTAGGCCCTGCGACGAGCTTTCTGTTCATATACAAAAATATAGAAAATTAAGTTTAGGTAACGTTAACTTTCTGTACATGGCGGTGATAACTCACAAATCTAAATAATACCCATACGTCTCTGTTGCTCCAATGAAGCCATAATTAGCATGACAGAGACAAATGCCCCGAATTTTCGATGATAGTGGTAGGTTCAGGATTGTAGAGACTCGAGACATTTTGTTCATTATATTTTCGTTACTTTGTTTGCACTGGTAATATTAATGTTAGAAATAGCCGTATATGAATACAGAAACAGCAAGCTGAATAATTGAATTTCAGTTTGTATTTTCACTAAACAATGAGGATATTGAATTCTACTTTTTGCGTTTATAGTATGTTAAAATGAGACAAAATACACTGAAATGGACATGTTAAATGTTATTTATCCAGCAACTTGCAATTTTAACGCTCGTTAACTTATCGCGACTTAAATTTCATTGCGTGTTATGTCAGAGTGCACCAAACCGTAACATTACCTGCACTTTACCTCAAGGTCAACTCGGGCGGCAAAGGCACTAAATGCAGTGCATCGATCGATAAAATACACGGACAATAAAATGATTTTAACGTAAACTGTAACGTCGTCCTACTTTGTTCTCATGAGGAGAAAGCTGGCCTACTGTATGATTGAATTAATTATGTAGTTGCGTTCCATTAGATCTATATCTGTAAAATCAGTTAACTTGTGTAAGATTATGATTTTTATGATCAAATGTTGACACAGGAAATGGTCAAGTAGACATTTTAAGGAGGGTATACAATTTCATCAAGTCTAAGGAGCTACTAATTAGATCGATACATAAAAGCTACAATGTTACAATCGCTAGCAGATACCTATATCGAAACGGCCGGGGTGCTTACAAATCGCACGTTTAGAATGATAGTGACCTTTCAGGTGTTTTTAATTGAGTACATAATTATTATTCCAAAATTGCGAAATATCTAAACTCGCCTGCTACCGCGAACACCGAAGTTCGTAAATTTCGGGGATTTGACTCTGTCGCTCCTACGAAGGCGTTATTAGAGTGACAGAGAAAAATCCCCGAAATTTGCGAACTCTGTCGCAGTAGCAGGCCAGGCCACTATCGTCATCACTCATCACGTTAAGCCGCGTTTCCACTTAGTGTTCTGAGCGACCGGACCCGTTATTTTCTCCATACAAAAAGAACGGTTCTTTTTTCGTTCTTTTTCGTTCTTCGGTATACAAATTGTAAGTTAATGGAGTAGTTTAAAAATATGATATTGTAAATTACATAAAACATTGAGCAGTACATAAACAGCATAAATCATTTTAAAATATGGGGCTATTTCGAGGTTTTTGTAAAATACCTTCTGGTTCTGAGCGAGCATTCACTTGTTCGTGGGCTGACGAACGAAC
>JALPQI010015694.1:0-26232 GCA_025490895.1 Thaumatotibia leucotreta | reverse complement strand
GCAAATGAGGAAATACTCTAACAACAAAAAATATGATGAATATAACCTCTGTCTTGCCAACAATATCCAATAAATAACGAAATGCCAACGCAACAATCAATTTAATTGTAATTTATTATATCCTACAGTATATAATAACTATAAAAATGTCATAAATCATAAAAACCAGTAAAATATAAAGGCAAATTTATAACGAGCAAGTTGGTTTAGTAGCTCGCTTCTTCGCGTAACTGTCCTTGCGAGTAAATCATGCAAAGCACTAAAACCTCATCTTTAATGCCAACAAATATTCTCTATTAAGGAAACTCCAGGTTTAGTCCAGTTGTAATTAAATTTACTGTAATGTATATTGTATAACCGTTTGTATCTCAATAAAAAAATATGTATATATACTATTTGTCCACAAGGAAAGGGAAAAATTCTAACAGCATATATTATTCCTGAGACTAAAACAAGCAAAAAATGTTAAATAAGATTTTGTCAAACCTGCAAAAAAAAAATTTTCTTAGTTTTTTTTTTGATGTTTTGAATGCCTTAATACACAAAAAAAGGATTTTATTAATCAAACTATCGCAAAAATGCACTTAAAAGTTGTTTTTTTTACATTTGCTAGGTAATTAAAGATGTTTTTTTTTCATTTGATGTCTGTCAATAAAATTAAGTGTGACAAGACTAAGACAACATGGTGACAAAATAGTTTCCTAAAATGCGTTTATCATAGCGTAACGGTCTAAAACGATTTTAAGAAAAAATCAAATTTTCTCTTAAAATAGAATGAATCCAGAAAACTTCATATGACATTTTTAACTTTAAATTTGGACAAAAATCCGCTGTTGAATTTTTTCCCTTTCCTCATGGGCACATTGTATATTTTATTGGTCATTCCAATTTGCGATTTGATCAGATCCCAGTAGGCCTTGCCAAGATGCCATATTGCAATCGTATACGATAAGCGATAAGATAAGTAATAAAAGTACGAGAATGACAGATTCGTATGATAAGTCATGTGACCATTTTCATACATTATTATGGTCACGTGACTTATCGCTTATTAGCAGAATGGCATTTTAGCTAAGCCTGCAGACCAACAAATGTGAAAAACGAAATTCGTAAGTTTCGAGGATTTATCTTTGTCATTCCAACGAAGGTGTCATTAGAGTGACAGAGAAAAATACTCGAAATTTGCGTATTTCGAAGTTTGCGGTATTACGGCTGCTGTATACAGGGTGTAAGTCTAATACGGGCGAAGCTCGTAACGTGGTTAGTTTAGGACATAGTAAGTACATTTAGATAACTTTTACTTAAAACTAGAGCATTATAATTATCCGTAAGAAATAATTCGGCGCGCAATGTAGAGCAACACACTCAAGTTAAACGCTCGACGCTCGTTGACAGCTAATTTCAGAAGCAAATGACATACTCGTAACTTCCATATCATACTCGTATTAACAAATATTCGTATCTTCATTGCTGATTCGAAAATCTTTAAAAAACTGTGGAGTAATTTATAAGTGTACTTCAAACCTCGTAATCCATGATTACACTATTGAATCCCATGCCTAGTTTAATTTATCGCCCAGATTTACACAAGGTATTAGCTGCCTAACCAAGATTATAAGTACGAAGAAAATTAAAAAATAGGCATGGAGAGTTTACCACTCAAAGAAAAATTAAATTTCGCGCGGGTTTTACTAACATGTTGGTTTGCCAGACTATAACGCACATAACGCATGTCTAGTGTTCCTCCAAATGTAGTAAACTAGAGATGGGCCGAATACGGACTTTGCCGAATACGAATATTCGACCGAATATTTGGTACAGCTCTTACCGAACCGAATATTCGGTTCGGTAAGAATTACTCCAATAAATTGCAATAATAAAAATATTTTACATTGCTTATTTGGTAAATATTCGGTAAAATAACCGAATAATTCAGCTGAATACGAACATTAAAAAAATTGCCGAATTCTTGAACCGAATATTCGGTTCGGTAAGAATTACTCCAATGAATTGCAATAATAAAAATATTTTACATTGCTTATTTGGTAAATATTCGGTAAAATAACCGAATAATTCAGCCGAATACCAACATTAAAAAAATTGCTGAACATGCCGAATACCGAATATTCGGCCTATCTCTATAGTAAACATTGCAATAATCTCCCGCAGAAGGGGGTTGACCGTTGCGTAAATCTTTTCACACACATCTAAATGACATTAGCCTATTTCTTTGCAAAAGTGCAATTTATGACTAAAGAAATGACCATCATTTCGGTAGGTACTTCGGAGGTAAAAACGTTAACAGATTCCAACGAATAGGTATAATTATACCTGGCTGCATATCCGTTTGAAAGATACTTCAAATTCCAATAAGATTTTTGAGTCATTTCCTTGGAATTCTGCGTTAACGCGGATAAAGTACGGGTAAAGTTATAGTTAGTTTTGTAATCGACTCGGATTACCTGTCAGAGTTGGTTAGGAACCAGTTATGCTTGATCAAGGTAATGTATTGTTGGGCTTAACTTATTAGAATGTTGCACCGACTCTACAAATTATTCGGAAATTGTCAAACCGAACTTACTAATTGATTAATCTTTATGTGTTAAACAGTCACTGAAAGTCTCAAGCTTAGAAGAAGTGCAAACTGAATGCCAGTTAGCGGGTGTTCAAGTTGAGCAATCCAGGAGGCAGCTTGGTTCAATAACTCGTGCCGTTCGGACCTTTTCTTCACCACATTCCGTACCAAGGCCGGAGAGATTGCTTATTGAAGTAAAAGCGACCCACAAATTAACCATTTCAAAACAATCACTACAAATGAATCAATTTAAATTGCATTTTGCAATTTATTGTTGACAATCGAGAATGCGACTTGCGTTTAACTAGCTTACTCGACTGTAAACTTACCTTTAAACTCGCATGCATGTATCCTAGTAATAACGATGAAACACTGAGTTTTAACTTCACAGTAAACGTTAAGCACTTCACTGTTTCACGCACGGCGAGATATTAAATAGCGGGGTAAAGATACGTGCGCTCGCGGCGAAGGTTCGAGCGCAACTAACGCACCGAGCGGCGCAGGCGCAGGCTCGCGGGGCGCGGAACCCGCCCGGCGGGTCGCCCGCGCCGCGCACCCAAACGGATGGTCCGGTTATTTCGTTACCTTTATTGTTTTGTCAAATATTTACGCCAAATTATGTAACGAGACTTAGATACATAAAATTCTATCAAGTTATGAATTATCAAATGATGTAAGCTTTTATTGTATCGTAATGCTATTGAAATTTATAAGGCCCTATTTCACGATGAAAGTGTGATTTTGCGGCCTGCTGGTTTCCTGCGTATTTCTAGCGTAGATCGAACGGGTAGAGATAATTGTATGCCTTGGTGAAAACGGGATTTTTTCTCTACCTTTTCCACTACGGACTCTACTAGTCTAATTGAACCTTACGGTTACTTAAGCCAGCAACACATTTGACACTACACAGCGACAAATATATTTTAAGCTTATCGCCAGTGCTAAGTACTTTTACCAATTCAAATAATTGCGTAGGCAAAGAAAGCGTTATGGATTTTATTACATAATAAATAATAGTTACAACCTGAAGGGTCCACAAAAAGAAAATGTCTAGTCAATTCAAATTACAGAAGGAAAGACCTTACTTTTAACAGAATAAGGTGTGAATTTGCCCTGATTTTTTTAAACACTGAACATGTTTTTTCCGTTGACCCTTCACATTGCTGAAACTGTGAATGCAAGATCGAGATAATATACCTATTACTCGTATAGCCAACAACATAGTCTGTCTGCACATAAAAACACATGACAGGTTTCTTTTCTACCGCGAACTTCTAAATTTGTAAATTTCGAGGATTTGTCTCCTTCACTAAATAAATAATAAATAAATAAATATCTTGGGACATCTTACACAAATCGACCTAGTCCCACGGTAAGCTCAATTAAGGCTTGTGATGTGGGTACCAGGCGACGATATATATAATAGATAGATACATATAGATACTTAAATACATAGACAGCCAAGACCAAGGAACAAATATTTGTGATAAATAAATACACAAATAATGCCCTCGCCGGGATTCGAACCCGGAACCTCCAGCTTCGTAGGCAGGGTCACTACCAACTAGGCTATGGAGGCTGACACCAACTAGGCCACTCCAACGAAAGCGCCATTAGAGTGACAAAGACATATCCTCGAAAATTGCGGATTGCCGCAGAACTCAAAACATGAGAGTCGTACTTCGCTTGCATAAACTTTCCGTGTATCTGCGCCTTTAGTCAGATAATCTTATGACATTGCAAGCTTAGTCACAATCTTATGAAAGGGTACTTGGATTGAAAATTATTGATATTACTGCCTATAGGTACCTACTGCTACCATTAACGTCATACCCTGGGTGATTTAGGTGTTTTGAATTACAAAAAGTGTTAAACATCGTCATATTCAACAATTACTCCTTCCCACTACCTCGGGACCGGCCACATCAGCTACTGGCAAAAGTGCTTGACAGTTTGCTTAATGCACAGCTTTGTAAGCATGTGAAGTTGCACGACGCGCAATTCGGTTTCAGACCGGGGCTTTCAACTGAAACTGCAATTTTGTGCCTTAAGCAAGCGGTCAAGTACTATACGGATAGAAATACGCCTATATATGCGTGTTTTCTGGATCTATCGAAAGCGTTCGATCTGGTTGCGTACGATATACTTTGGACCAAGCTAGAAAAAACGGGTGTGCCAAAAGAATACGTTGAGCTACTAAAGTACTGGTACAGCAGCCAGATCAATCGGGTGAGATGGGCAGGAGTTGACTCCGACGAATATAAGCTCCAGTGCGGGGTAAGGCAGGGGGGTCTTTCTTCCCCAGTCCTCTTTAATTTATATGTAAACGAGTTAATCGGGGAGCTCAGCAGCATGCGTGTAGGTTGTCACATTGGTCAGACATGTCTCAACAACATCAGTTACGCTGATGACATGGTGCTGCTGGGGCCCTCAGTTGACTCGGTTAGGAAACTTGTTGCAACGTGTGAAGGCTACGCGGGGAGGCATGGTCTTAGTTACAATGCAGGAAAAAGCGAGGTAATGGTTTTTAAGGCTCGAAAATATAATCCGACTTCTGTGCCTAAGATCATGCTGGGGGGAGTGGCACTCGGAGTTGTAGACAGGTTCAAATACCTGGGTCATGTAATTAATAACGAGTTAAGGGATGACTTGGATATGGAGAGAGAATTTTCTGATCATAGCTGCACTACTATTACGCTTAAAAAACGAAACACAAATAACATCTGCAAAAACTTTTGGTACCAAACAAAGCGAATATATAACGAAAAAAATATAGAATCATTTAGGTCAGAATTGTCAATGGTAGATTGGAATAACTACATTTCTCCAAACAAATCCCTTAATGAAAATTACAATGCTCTAAATGAAAAACTAGGAGAAATTTTAAATAAATCTATACCTAAACAACGCATTAAATTAAAACCTCCGAAAACAAATCTATGGCTAACGCGAGGAATAAGGACGTCTTGTTTGCATAAACGATTTTTGCGGATCCATGTTATTTCGTCCAGAGACCAAATATTAGCAAAGCATTACAAAACCTATGAAAAAATGTTAAAAAATATTATCCAAAAATCCAAAAAATTACAATTCATTAAAAAAATGCAAAAATCCTCTAACAAAATTAAATGTATGTGGCAAATAATAAACCGAAACCTCAATAAAAAAGTAAAACAGAGTAAGGAAAATATACAACTACTTATCAACAATAAATTGACGTCTGATCCCGAACTGGTCTCTAACGAATTTAATAACTTGTTTGCAATTGCCGGGCGATCGCCGTCAGCGGCGGACGTCCGAGAGATACCGCGCGGCCGGCCCGTATTGCAACCTTCGATAAATACAATGTTTCTACGGCCTGCGGAACAACGCGAAGTTTATGGCCTAATACGAGGCTTAAAAGCTAAATCGAGCTGCGGTATCGACGAGCTACCACCGATATTAATAAGGGCTTGTGCATTAGAATTAACGTTGCCGCTAACGTATATCATAAACCAATCATTCTCCGAGGGTGTGTTCCCTGATTCGTTAAAGCAAGCGGTTATAAAACCCATTCACAAAAAGAATATAAAAACTGACCCAAGTAACTACCGCCCGATCGCTCTGTTACCCGCGATATCTAAAGTTTTTGAAAAAGCTATGTGCAACCGGGTGTACTCTTTTTGCGAAAAATATAACATTTTTACAGATTCACAAAACGGTTTCCGAAAAAAACGGTCAACAACGTTAGCAGTCTATAAGTATATAAATGACATTTTAGATATCTTAAATAAAAAACAGTACGCCATAGGAATTTTGTTTGATATGACAAAAGCGTATGAAAAGGTAAAATATGATATACTACTCGATAAATTATATGGTATTGGGGTGCGTGGAATAAGTTACAAATGGTTTCAATCTTATTTAAATAACCGGAAGCAATGCGTAGACATTTTGTATGCAAATGAAAGCTCAAGAGAGATGACGATTATCAGATCAGATGTTCAACCTGTAGTAGACTCAATACCCCAGGGAAGTGTCATCGGATGCTTACTATTTATAATTTATATTAATGACCTCCCTAAATCCATAAACGAAAAATGTGTCATGTTCGCGGATGATTTCTCCCTTCTACTTTCGAGTGAAAGTGTTGCGAAACTTGATGAAAACATTTACGTAATTATCTCAAAAATTATAGACTGGTTAAACGATCATAATCTAGAAATTAATTTCACTAAGACTAAATTAATGCAATTCAGGCCTCATCAGAAAACAGAACTTGATATAAACATTACTTATGATGGAATCAAATTAGAATGTGTTTCATCTTTTCCACTCCTTGGCATAAATATTGATACTCACATAAACTGGAAAGACCATGTACAAAAAATAAAAACAAAACTTAGCCAATTCATTTTTGCTTTCAGACAACTGAAAAAAACAACCAATTTACAAACCGCATTATCGGCGTATTACGCTTTTGTACACGCGTGGCTTAGCTACGGTGTGATCCTATGGGGGAATAGCACCGATGCATCGGAGCTATTTATCCTGCAGAAGGAATGCGTCAGGATACTGTCAAACATCAGACGTCCAGCGGGCTGCCAAATGCATTTTAGAAACCTTAGTATCCTTACATTGCCTTGCATATATATCCTAGAATCGTGTAAATTTATTAAAGATCATCCTGAACTGTACACTAGAACCGGAGATGTGCCCCGTCGCTTTGAATCCCGTCGTAATAATAATCTTATACAAGTAACATCAAAGTTAGCATTACATAAAAACGGACCTTATCCCTCGTCGATAAAGATCTATAATAATCTGCCAGACCACATAAAAAACGAACAAAATCTAAATAAATTTCTAACAGTCTTGAAACAGTATCTCGCAGGAAAAGCCTACTACACAGTTGACGAATACCTAAAGAATAAGAACTAAATTTACACAAATTATATTATAAAAAATACATCTCTCTATCTTTCCTTTCTGGCCTGTAAATGTAATGTTTTATTTTTTTCTTTTATTTATTTTATATTGAATAGACGATAATTGGACAAATAATAATTATAATATTGCAATGTAATTAAGTGGTTAAAAAGCGTTATTATGTTATATATTTTGTAAATGCATGGTAACTATTATACTTATATTTGTAAGTGAATTGCAGTGCCCTTTACAGGGTTGTGTTGAAACATTATTTAGTAATAAGACCTGATGTACACACAAGCAATTAATTAAATGAAATGAAATGAAATGAAAGGAGGGCCATGTCAATAAGAGGTAATATGCTTGCCCGCAGATTTGCACGATGTAATGCAGAAGTAAAGCTGACACTATTTAAAGCGTTCTGTCAGACGTTTTACACGTGCAGTCTGTGGGCAAGTTTTACTCTAAGGGCCTATAATACATTGCGGGTCCAGTACAATAACATCCTTAGAATGCTGTTGAGGCTGCCGAGGCGTTGCAGTGCGTCAGGCATGTTCGCGGAGGCGCAAACGGACGACTTCTACGCCATCAGGCGAAAAAGAATAGCCTCATTGCTGAGACGTGTCCGAGGCAGCAGTAACGGCATGCTAAGGGTGTTAGACGAGCGCCTAGATAGCCCAATAATTAAGTACTGGGTTGAGGTAGTTATAGGTAGATCTAAGTAGTTATAAGTAGTACTAACATAATTATAAGTTTTAAGATATCACTAACAAAATATGGATCGCAACCATGGTCTGAAATAAAGAATTTTTATTTTATTTTATTTTATTTATTTATTTTTATTTCTGTCCACCGCTGGACTGGCAGCAAGAATACATTTGTCACCACCCCAAACTCTTCCCATGGGTGTTGTAAGAGTCGACTAAGGGATTGAAGTGACACTGACCTTTCGTTTATATGTAGAAGATTGATGATGGGCAGCAGCGTCATCATTGTCGACACATTACTGCGATCGCCGACACGCTTGATCAGCGTGGCGATTATGGGCATTTACTTCCTAAAATGCGTCCATTTCATACATCTGGTAGATCGAACTGAGATAAGACTTTATGATTTATGTGATTTGTGCTAACTTAAGGTGTGTTTACACCAAACAAGCGAATACTCATTCAATCCCCACTCTACGAAATTCGTTCGTTACACAAAATGTAATTCGTCGAAATTAGTTGAGTGGGGGATAGAATGAGCATTCGCTCGCTTGGTGTAAACCCACCTTTACATAGCAAACAGTCTCATAATCATAATATTTACTACCATACGTGTTAAAATTAACACTTGTCTGCTAAACAAAAACATAATCGAACAACTAAATATTCGAATTTACAAGCACTATCTAAGTATTGCATTGACTATACACCGTGTTTTTATTGATTTCCGATAAATTTAAGTGAAGCTTATTTAGGCCAAAAATAATCAATTTCTCTAAGAAACTAGTGTCTTAACTCTTACTGTTATTGAGTTATTGAAAAAATAAGTTGAATGACTGAACAAATGTATTGCAACCTTTATTACATCCTAGTGTTACTTATTTTGACATGTGCCGTCAGCAGCCGTCAGTCACCTGAGATCTTATTCTTAAGGTTCTCTCACACTTGCCATTACAGTTATGTATGAAAACGAAAAAAATTTTTTTTACCGATTTTAACAAAAGCCCATAGGTATAGCAAGCAACTTCTATTAATGTCCCGAATAACCAGACCAATTTAACGGAAATCAATAAAAACACGGTGTAATATACAATGTTCTTTTTTATCAGATTAAGGGCTAGAAATATTACCTAATATTTATTATTGATAATTACTTATTACCAAGCAGTGAAAGTTAAATCAAACATCTGTATCATCCACTAATGTTCAAATCAGAACAAAAGTTACGTTCGAAAGGAGAAATACCAGTTGTGCAATTTCTTTTGCTAATTAAGAATTGAATAAAAAGCGAATCGTTCCTTCATATCGCACGCGTTTACGTAAGATCTAGATGCGATTTGTTTACACGTCGGTTATGAGCACCGTTTTTACAATTACACTCACATAATAATGAGTTTGAATGAGGATAGCATGCCGGAAGACCACAGCAGTAGATGTGTAATGTGAATGATACGCAAGAATGAAACAATTGATATACGTTGCAGATATTCATTCTGGATGGAGAGAACTGCATGCCAACCGAAGATGATGGCATTCTATAAGAGATAAGTAATAAATGTATGAGAATGACCTGCGACCATATATAACATGGACGTCTAACGCCAGCTCTAAAATGCCCCCAATAACAATTGTTCAATTGTGCCAAGATGGGCAGGACATAGCGCTTTTTTTAACACCGCACATATTTCGACGCAGCATCTTTGACAAATGTTTATAGAATATAGCCAATCAACAAGATCACAACTATTTTTAAATGGCGGTTTAAGTTTTTATAGGTTCATTTTGAAATGCATTGCCGTGATGCATTGAGGGTGACACTTGTCAACTAAAATTCAGAACCGTTTTTGAAAGGCAATTTAGTATGCCGTGCGGCTTCCATGTTTTATTTGTTCGTAGAGAATGACAGATTCGTACGAAAAATCATGTGACCATTTCCATGCATTATTTATTTATTTATTTACCCCCTTATTCATAAACGTTTGTTAACTTAAAAAGCCGCTAATAGTTTGTTTGTCCCTTTTGCTCTTATGGACACATTGTTAAGACCGAAAGGGACAAACAATTATTAGCGGCTTGTTAAGTTAACAAACGTTTATGAATAAGGTAGTTAATATTTATTGCATAAATAAAATGTCCGAGTACAAAGGGCGGACTTAGTGCCAGAGGACATTCTCTACCAGTCAACCATCAGGCCAAGAAAATAGAGCTGTGGTGTGAATAGAGCAATGATACAATTGTCTTTTAAAAGTGCATTGGAAGTGAATGGAATAATGCAAGTTTTTAGAAGAAGCAGCTATGCTATTCTCTTATTCACACATTCGACGCTGCGTTCGTCAACGAGCTCGACGACGAGACAGCCTTCACTTCGACGTAGAGCGCAGCGCTGCGAAAAACGGTTTTCACTAACGTAGAACAGCTCGTCGTCGAACTGTAGGCGGTAACTCTCGACGCAGTGTAGTTTCAGCTCACGCCGCATTTGTCGGCGAGCGCTAGTGTCGTTTAAAGTGCATTAGTGAATACCATTTTTAGGCTCGACGCTGCCGCAGCGCTGACACAGCGCTGTTAGTAAGGCGGTTTCCTTAGTGAATAACACTGCAGGATCGGTCATTTTGACAATATTTGTTGGAGGTTGGAGGCCTATGTCCAGCAGTGGATATCTTTCGGGTATTATGATGCCTATTAACTTTAAAAATATATCTGCGAACGTGTTTCACGATATGTGTCAAATTCGTCAAATGCTATGGAAAGTCAGCCATATTTGTTTACATTTCTTTGGATTATACTGACGAATGGTATACATATTACTCAGTCTCATTACCAAGGTTTTTATTTTAATTTAACGACCCTAAACTTGGCAGAATTTTAAAAAATCTTGCGTTCTAGCCTCCTCGCCACTGAGTAAAGCAAAAAATTCTGTCTTAAAAAAATACAAAAAGTGTATCAAAAAGTATGTATCGTTTAAGATATACTGCCAAGTTAAGGGTTAAAGTCATGTTAATATACCTACACCTGATTTAGTAAAGGAAATCGAAATGACAGTTGTCGTCTTGTAAGTGAAACCACTGAATACTACTTAATAGTACCAGTGAAACTTCGATCGAAGGGTGTTCAGAAAGCGTCATAAAACCACGAGCTGGCTGTATATCACACTTAGAACATAAAGTTTCTAGAAGAGACCAGCATCATTGCCTAGCCAAGATACCTACCATTCTGCAATCGTATACGATAAGCGATAAGTAATAAAATGTATGAAAATGACAGATTCGTTCGATGTCGTAAGAATCGACTGAGGGATTCGAGTGTTAAAATGTATTAAATATTCAACTTTGAAAAATCTACAGGAAAAGTAATCAATCAAAAAACTAAAGGTCCGGCCCCATGGTAAATGTCTCTCATCATGAGCATCCTGGAAATTCATGTATCGGATCATAATTGAAGTTAGCTTCTTTAGCACAAATTGAATCGCGTCATTTACTCTCTACTCTCTCTCTAACGCTATTTTGGCGGGTCTGAGAAAGAGACCGGGTAAAGCTATCGAAAATATTAACTCAATTTTCGTGAATTTTGAGTTATAACGGTTTATTTTTAAAGCTGCGAAACGTGCGGTGCAACATATAACCGTGTAATATTGGGGTAGCTATTTGTCAACATCCCAACTCTTCCCTTGGGTGTCGGAGTCACGTCGGAGTCGATTGAGGGATTGAAGTATCACTGCCAAATTTTTGATACCGAATTTTTTTTTCTTAACT
This sequence comes from Thaumatotibia leucotreta, assembly GCA_025490895.1. Taxonomy (NCBI): domain Eukaryota; kingdom Metazoa; phylum Arthropoda; class Insecta; order Lepidoptera; family Tortricidae; genus Thaumatotibia; species Thaumatotibia leucotreta. Next base: position 14,293 of record JALPQI010015694.1, on the reverse strand, counting down.
CAGTATTCGTCTTTTAAAAATGTACAGGAAATACTAAAACATATTTCTTTGAAAGTTAACACATCCGACAATCTATGTGCACGCAATATAGGTTTCACTAGCGTTTAATTCGCATATTAGCCACTAATAGGCAGCAATAAACAGTGGTATTGTTACCTCATTATGACTTGTAATCGACTCTTCAAATATTGGGTTTAACTTACAGCGGTTATGTGGGAGAATTAGAAAATGGCGGTGGCGAGATGAATTGTATAATTTTGTCGTGGTGAATCAAATAAGCAATTGGATTTCGAATGTTAATTCGAAATTGCAAATATCAAGAAATAAGGCTAAGTTGGTTTTGATTATTTGCTCTCTAATGAATTTAGTTTAGAAATAAAAGGGACCATAGTTTTATGTAGAAAACGACCAACCTGCATTGTCAATGATGCGATGCTTTCTGCAAAACTATGGTCCCCCTAGTTGCTTTTGCGTATTAATGTTTGTCAGATTAACATTAATATTTTTCGTGTTCATAATTACAATTAAATTTTCAATAATTGAGTTAGCTGCCGTAAATATTAGTAGGTACCTATGGCCAAAGCACGTTAGCCGTGTGGTGACGGCAGTAAGAATACATTTGTCACCACCCCAACTCCTCCTGCGGGCGTCGTAAGAGTCGACTAAGGGATTTAAGTGTCACTTACCATTATTTAATAAAAGATTGTTGATGGGCAGCAGCGTCATCATAGTGGACACATTACTGCGATCGCCAATCCGCTTGCCCAGCGTGGCGATTATGGGCATTTACCTCCTAATGCGTCTAGACGCATAGTTAATAGGAGAGGCCTACGTCCAGCAGTAGACTATCATAGGCTGATGATGATGATGGCCAAAGCAGTCTTAGAAACTGTAAAGGTTTTACCGAGAACCTATTCAACGCACCTATTCGATGGGCTGACGATATTACGAAATCTGTCGTTCTGGGTAAGATTGGCACAAGACCGGGACGAATAGCGTACTCGCTCACAGGCTGATGATGATGATGAAAGATAATTATGATTATGTCGGCAGAATTAATAAAACTGCACTTCCTCAATCGTAACTTATTTTTTATAAGCCTTAAATGAGCTCTGTGACGAATAATGTAACGGAATCCAGTCGATTTACACTTCCGGTGGTCGTGATGACTTGAATGTCAGTAAGCTTAAGTAGATACGATAAAGAAAGTACCGTTAAGGAAGCTTGTATTAAAGCTGAATTGCAAAACGTATTAATAGTCGTAAAAGTGCATAGCAGTACTTACGTTTTTTACACATTTTATGATTATAATCAACATCAAAAGTTTACTAATGCCATCTGTTGCCCAGTAGTAAAACTAATTTTTGTTAACGTTCCTTTATACGGCTTTCATTTGAAAGTTTCTACTTTGTTTCTTTTGTAGAAACTTGAGTAATGCACTTTCGTAAACATGCTTTTCAAAAATAATATTTCAATTTATTAAATGCAACGTATTTATTGTACTAATATTATTCAAAATATTATATTAAATCAATGTTTATTGCCGTTGTAGTTCATAACATTCGCGTAATGAAACGTGCTAGATTTTATTTGACATTGACAGCCCGAGTGGTTTTCTTGTTATGTTGTGTATTTTATTGTATTTATTTACTTCTGTATTCTTGAATTAAAGCAAATAAGTTAAAATTCTTGTACAATATGTCCGAGAAAGAGAGTAAAACTGAAAATGATGACTCTAAGAACACACAATCGGTAGAAAAACCTTTAGACGAAGAACAGATAAAAGTTAACAACATGCTAAAAGATCGCTTACGGAAGTACATCAAAAAGTTAGACGGTGAGAGATATTGTACACATACTACCTAAATAGAGATTATATTAACTAGATCTGTACGAAGTTGTGAAACTTTGTAAAATGAATCTTATTTTCTTGCCGCTATTTCATTTTCAATTCTATGGTGTATAATTTGTCACAGTAGTAGTAGAACTGTATAAAATTGTAAAATAAAAACTTTGTAAAATGAAACTTGATTCTCTTGACACTATTTCATTTTCAATTCTACCATGCATAACTCGTCATATATATGACCTAGACTAAAACTTAAGGGGGATAAATATTAACCTCCTGCCGCCCAGAGGCCTATTAAAAGATCTTCTCAAACAAATGAAATCCTATTCTATTTCCTGCACTATTAATTCAAAATTAACTGGCATTTTTTTTAGTCTGGGCGGCAAGAGGTTAAAAAATAAACCTTTGACTAGTTTTTTTTTTTACTTTAGATACGAACACTAGCATTACCAAGGAGGAGAGCAGAAAAATCGAAATAGAGACTTTCAAACAGCTCTACAGACCAAAAATAGAAGGTGACGAAGAATCATATAAGAAAATACCCAAATTTTATTACAAACTCCCTCGACCAGATGAAGTTTTAGCTCAGAAGCTCAGAGAAGAGACTCGGGCTCAATTCCTACAGAAGAAAAGTAAAGAGTTATTAGATAATAGCGAGTTGAAACATCTTTGGAGTTTGTTGGAGAAGTCCAACGGTAGTTACAGTACGTCCAACAATGATGAGCTGACAATAGACTATTTTCAGTTTAAGAAGATTAGAGATGAGGCTGGGCCTAAATACAGGTTTGTATTCAGATTCTTCCATAGTAACAATAACATCAGATGTTATGATGTAATCACATCATCAGCCTATTACAGTCCACTGCTGGCAGAGTTGGGCAAAAAGTAATATGATTACTCCTTCAGATTACTTTTGTATGTGTACTTTGTAATATTTATTAGAAATAATATATAATATTTATTACGAAGTACACATACAAATGTAATTTATAGAAGTAATCATATTACTTTTTGCCCAACTCTGACTGCTGGACATAGGCCTCTCCCATTACTTATGCATATGGACGCATTATGATGGGCTACAGCATCGTCATAGTGGACACATTACTGTGATCTCCAATCTGCTTGCCTAGTGTTGCGATTATGGTCATTTACCTCCTAGTGTGTCTATCTATCTATTAAGCCTCTTATTCTGAAGTTAGAGAATGTGTTTAATTGTCTGTCACTTGTCTGCCACCCTGTCCTGGGCCACTATTGGGCCACTCTGGACCACAGCGAGGGCCCGCTGCGAATACAAGTTCATCATCCCATCATCTCAAAGGTTTACCCCAACTTCGTCCATACCAATGAGTCACTACTTTGCTCCATCATTCCTCTTTACTCTTCAGCATGTGGCCAGTCCACCTCCACTTTTGCTTGTGCATGTGTCGTGTCTATACACATAGTTAATCAGAGAGGCCTACATCCAGCACTAGACTTAGGCTGATGATGATGATGATGAGGATTGTAATTAAAATGCTGCGACCATATATAACATGGACGTCTAACGCCAGACCAAAAATGCCTCCGAAATCAATTGTTCAATTGTGCCCATCTGGCAGGACATAGCGCTTTTCTTAACACCGCTCATATTTCGGCGCAACATCTTTGGCAAATGGTTATAGAATATAATAGTCAATCAAAAGTTTGATGGACCAATCACAACTATTTTTAAATGGCGGTTTAAGTTTTTATAGGTTGACATTGAAATTCATTGCCCTGATGCATTAAAGAAGGGGTGACATTTGTCTACTAAAATTTAGGACTGTTTTTGAAAGGCAATTTACTATGGCGTGCGGCTTCCATGTTTTATTTGTTCGTAGTTAAAATGTATATATATTATAGATTATTTTATTTATTCAATTCGCAGACCATACTTCACAGCAGAGGTCTTCGGCCGCCTGCAAGCCGCAGAGGGTTGCACAGGACGGGTCCGCGGAGGGTCACTATTCAACTACGTGATGCGTCGTGTCTGGCTACAGCAGACGAGGATTGGTCTCTCGCTGTATGACGTTACGGGGCAGGGATACCTTACTGAGCATGTTAGTGTTCATATTTTATATTTTAAAGACAAACGGGTCTTAATCGCCTTCGACAGCGGGTGTAACGTCATGCCCGAAACGTCAGTATATAATTAAACGTAAGTTTACGCGATTAAGACCCGTTTGTCTTTAAAATATGAGTGATAATCGTGAAGGTTTAAATCAATATAATATACATGTTAGTGTTATTTTTAATTTGAAGATTATAAGTAGCATAGCATAGCCGTGTTTGTATTTATAGAGAATCGGCCTTTTCACCAAGTGTTTACAGTATTTATTTTTCTCTCATGACAAATATTATGTATTATAAATTTGAGGTTTCTGTCTTCGTTATTTTCTGAGGTATGGTTACAATACAATACTCTTTATTGCACACCTCGTAACATAAAAAAGAAAATAACAAAAAAAATTGAATCGATAATATCATCAATAATATCATCATCATCATCATCAGCCAATTGACTTCCACTGCTGGACATAGGCCTCCCCCAGAGAGTTCCACAAAGATCGGTCGTGAGCTGTCCGCATCCATTGGACACCCGCAACAATAATATACATGTAAGTTAATGACTCATATATTCTTAAAATAACACTATAGTACCCAATAAAAATCTTAGATAAATGTATACTATAAGTGATATGACTATTTAGTGTTATTTTAAGAATATAAGAGTCATTACATGTATATTATTGTTTCAAAAGTTCATGTGAATCGCATTAGCTAATGTTGAAAATAAAAAAAATAATCATACATCTACTTAGCGGTAAACAATACTTAGTGGCTTGCTATTCTTGCTAATAACGGGGTATGTATGCTGATCTGAACGTAACACAATCTAAAATGAATAAATGCATAAAACCATGACCAAGTTCTACGTGTTTATTACAAATATTTGTATATTTGTAATAAACACAATTAAATGCCCTCGCTAGGGCCTCAACCCCGAATCATACAGCTTCGTAGGCTGCCGACTGAGCTACGGGGCCGTATTTCATAGGCATTTTACCCTAAAGCAGGCTTGTCCAACTAGCGCGTTCCGTTCGAATTCGAACTGTCAGCTCCACCCCGGGGAGGCATCAGTAGGGCCTCCGGGCAAGCGGTGACGCATGTCGCGCACGAGCGAATGTTGTTCTTCGAATATCTACGTACTAATTCGACCGCCGCTGTCAGAGAATTGATTATAACAATGAAAAATTAAAAAAATAAAATAAAAACAATATAAAAAAGGTAGTAATTCAATATTAAAATTACATTATTTTTTGAAAGGAATCAGCCTTGTTTTTCATAAAAGGTACCTACCGAGTTACGCGATAGAAAGACTACGTGACATTTAGCGTTGCGCGGTGGGAATTTGAACTTAATAGTATCGTAGCAAGAGTTATTATTTCTCTAAACGCAAAACCCGAGATGGTTTTCTGTACTTGTACTAATATGTATTCTGTGCCCGAAGTAATAAAGCGTAAATTATAAATATTGGATGTCATATACCAAAGAAAAACGACCGAGATCACTAAAATCCGATAAATAATTTGATTTGTGTTTTCACAATACGTTCGTTTAATAAAGCGTATTTTTTTATTATTTACAGGACCTAGAAAGCTACATAGCAGAGCTAGTGCCCTCCCTAGCCGCCCTAGACGGCCTAGACTCCTCTTTCAGCTCATTCTACGTGTGCACGGCGGCTAGGAAGTTCCTGTTCTTTCTGGACCCCTTGAGGGTTGGCCGCGTGAGGATACGGGACGTGCTGTCTTGCTCGTTCTTGGATGATTTGCTGGAGGTAAGAGTGAGATAACGGTTTCTACTTTAACCCTTAATTGCATGACCTTGACAAAGATTTATTCAAATTTGAATTCTGACACGTTGTCAATAGAGTCGAGAATACATGATGGATATTTCCATCACTATGCAATTAAGGGTTAAGATGATAATTTTTGACAAAGATTTTTGCTAAATACTGTTTCAATATTAGATGTCGATGAAAAAATCACCAACGCTGAAGGTCGGGTTCCATCTCTTGCATTGTTAAACTTCGGTAGATTTTCTTCGGTATATGACATTTAATATTTGAATTTACATACATAGTAGTGTTACGCCTAAAAAATATAGCTTACAAATAAATTCATAGAAAATTTTGAGTTGTTCCACAAAATATAAATACATTCTGTTTGCGGTTATTTACTAATAAAAGACATGACCTAGGTTTGAAATGAATTTGAATACGACATTGTTGTAAAATTATATCATTTTCAAGTAATTTCGGGAACATTTTGTGTGCCACGGGCAGTCAAATGTGAAAATATAACGTGCCGTATTTTATGATGCAGATTGAAAAGGCTACTGATAAGGTTAATTTTTCTCTAAATAACAACTACAATCAGAATAACGAAAGGCCATGAAAACGCATCATAAAATACGGTACGTTATTTTTGTCACATTTGACCGGTTCGAGTCCCGACTGGGGCAAGCGATTTTTCATAAATCCTTACATGCAGAATTTAATGTTTTTAAAAACAAAAGAAAGCCTCCCTTACAAAAAATGTGCTATTTACAATATTTAAGGTAGTTGCCATCCATGTGGCATTCGTTTTTTCCACCCTGCATATCGTCGCCTGGTACCCACATCACAACCCTTAATTTGAGCTTACCATGGGACTAGGTTGATTTGTGTAAGATGTCCCAGGATTATTTATTTTATTTGTCTCCACTGAAATTGTGACATTGCAGCTTCGCGAAGAAGACCTTCCAATGGAACTGCAGGAACAGAACTGGTTCAGCGCAGCGTCAGCCCTGCGGGTCTACGGCCAGTATTTAAATCTGGACCGAGACCATAACGGGATGCTTAGCATATCGGAACTCGCTGGGTATGTTATGTTATACGTTATTACTAGATATGCACCGGATATTCGGCAACTATCCGGTATCCGGCGTATCCGGCCCGTATTTTACTATCCGGCCGGATACCGGATAGTGACTTACTATCCGGCCGGATACCGGATAGTAACTTTGCTTGATTTTGGGCTAAATAGATTGAACATAAAAAGGTAAAAAACAGTATAATAATCATTAGTGGGGTGCATTTAGGCTCCCGAGAGTAGGTTAGTCGGTCGGCCCCCCAAGGAGTTCACAGGATTCTCAGGTCTGGCTTGCCTTCATTGACTAACCATAAAGGAGGCTGTCCGGGCCTCTTTTCTATAGCCCAATTTCCTACCTATACAACTTGCAACATATTTTTTGTAACTTAAAAACAGTAGGTTGATAAAATTATGGCCATTATTTCGAATCTGGTTACAAGATAAGGCAGGCCCCGAGCTACAAAACACAAAAGTGTCGAATTTCGCACGACGCGCCCCCTGCTAATCTCAAAATATTCGGCGGCCGGATACCGAATATTCGGTCGCTGGTCAGGCCGAATATCCGGTATCCCGTCGAACAACTATCATCTCTAGTTATTACCTTCCTTTAATAAACATTGAAAGTCAAATTGTACAACAGTTGTTGCTATTAGCAAAGATAAGATACAGTAGATTACATGCCAAGGCCGTTTAAGTGGGAAATGTCTCGGATTACGTGTAATTGTAGGCCGAGGCGAAGCCGAGACCGACAAACATGTGATCCGAGGCTTTCCCATTTAACGGCCGAGGTGTGTATACTATTTTTCGGCTCAACGGAGCCGGCAGGCGGCAACTTAGTTTAGCGCAGCGGCCGGCAATGTGCTGTTTGCCGGCCGGAGGGCAGAAAAGACAATTTATTTGATAAAACTACGGTCATTACGACCGGTCCGGTCCGCCTTTGTACTTATTTTAACAGTTATTTGTTATGTTATGTTTTGTTTTCCTGTATAATAAAAAGTTTTACTACTACTACTACTACTACATTATTTTGTAGTACGGTCATGACGTAGTGTAGTGTGACGTGACGTCATATGACTTTTAGACAAATAGAAAATATATTTAATTGTATAATTTGATATCAGCTTACGTTCCATAATTATAAGGAACCCCTCTTTGTAAACATCACGATGATAACATAAATATCACGCACATGACATGACTTAGTATTATTATAGTATAAAAAATCTACGCTTACATAAATAAATGTTCAGTAATTAACCGACTACGTTGACCTACGTCCCACAATTCATATTTTATCATAAAATGTCAGGTAGATTGAAATAGTATTTTATGCAACTCTTGTTTAAGAGAGGTCAAAAAAGGTGAGTGGCGTGGGTAACGATTTGAGGCGAAGCCGAAAATTGTTATTAAAGACGCCACGAGCATTTTTTGACTCAGTTAAACAATGTTGCATACAATACTTTTTCTACGACAACACATTTACTTTTAACCCGGCGGGAGTGTGGCAGAGTATCTCATACCCTGTGTTTGACTTATGTCAATATATTTAGAGTTTATTTTTGTTTAACTTTTTTTCACCACACTCTCGCCGGGTTAAATAAAATTGTAAATTTGAGAAATATTCTTGTCAAACACAATTTTATTAATCATCAAGGTCGGGCGGGAGACGTCAAAATTAAAAAAGAAAACTCCTCCATGGTTTACTGTTCATCTGATTTTTTTAAATTAGGTTGGGTAGCCATGTATTTCATTAAGTCTTGTATACACGAGGTGTCTTAAAATGCCAAAAACACACTGCGTGTAAACCCGAATGCGTTTATAGGGAATAGACAATATAGACTTATCTGACATCTGTAAGGTAAAAAAATTACATTCATATCATAAAAATCTTCTTTGCTCACAGCTACGGGTCAGGCACCCTAACCCGTGCCTTCCTCCAACGCGTGTTCCAACAATGCCTCACCTACGACGGGGAGATGGACTACAAGACCTATCTAGAGCTAGTTCTAGCTCTCGAGAACCGTCGACAGCCTGCCGCCTTAGCTTACCTGTTCCGGTTGCTCGATATAAACGGACAGGGATACTTGGATAAGTTCACTCTTAATTACTTTTTCAAGGTGAGTGTACTTACTACAACGCTACTTAGGGATAATCTATAGGTACAAGGTATCAATAGAGAAGGTTACCTTCACTAATTCCCTCTTAACTAGATCTTTAAGGCTATACAGACTATAAGACTCTTCAAGGTCAATTTACAAGATCTCAATGTCATATCGTCGGCTGACAACCAAAACTCACTATAAAAACTGTCACTACTCTTCGCAACCTCTTATCTCAGTATTGAATCAGAACTTAGATACGATCTCTATTTAAAGTAGGTATTTGTTACTTAGTGAGTTTTGGTTGTCAACCGACGAATATACATATCCTGACGATTCGTCAAGTCCCTTTTGTTGTTAAAATATGAGTGATACTTCAAGGTCCGTCTACATGATTCTACATGGTCAGTCTATAGACTACAATAATTCAAGGTCAGTCTACAAAATCCTCAGCAATATCAGACTACACGACTGTCGCCAAGGGTCTACACACTACTTGACTATATCTCCAAGGTCAAATAATAAGTCTATCGTCAACATTAGTCGACAGGCTATTATTCGTCAAGGTCAGTAATTCCTCCAACGCGTGTTCCAACAATGCCTCACCTACGACGGGGAGATGGACTACAAGACCTATCTAGAGCTAGTACTAGCTCTCGAGAACCGTCGACAGCCTGCCGCCTTAGCTTACCTGTTCCGGTTGCTCGATATAAACGGACAGGGATACTTGGATAAGTTCACTCTTAATTACTTTTTCAAGGTCAGTGTACTTACTACAACGCTACTTAGGGATAATCTATAGGTACAAGCTATCAATGGAGAAAGTTACCTTCACTAATTCCCTCTTAACTGGATCTTCAAGACTATAAGACTCTTCAAGGTCAATTTACAAGATCTCAATGTCATGTATACGTATCCTGACGATGCGTCAAGCCCCTTTTGTTGTTAAAATATGAGTGATACTTCAAGGTCAATCTACATGATTCTACATGGTCAGTCTATAAGCTATAATACTTCAAGGTCAGTCTATATGATACTTCAAGGTCAATCTACATGATTCTACATGGTCAGTCTATAGGCTATAATACTTCAAGGTCAGTCTATATGATACTTCAAGGTCAACCTACATGATTCTACATGGTCAGTCTATAGGCTATGATACTTCCAGGTCAGTCTATATGATACTTCAAGGACAATCGACATGATTCTACATGGTCAGTCTATAGACTACAATAATTCAAGGTCAGTCTACAAAATTTTCTGCAATATGAGACTACACGACTGTCGCCAAGAGTCTACACACTACATGACTATATCTCCAAGGTCAAATAACTAGTCTATCTTCAACATTAGTCTACAGACTAAGATTCGTCAAGGTCAGTAATTCCTCCAAAGCGTTTTCCAACAATGCCTCACCTACGACGGGGAGATGGACTACAAGACCTATCTAGAGCTAGTTCTAGCTCTCGAGAACCGTCGACAGCCTGCCGCCTTAGCTTACCTGTTCCGGCTGCTCGATATAAACGGACAGGGATACTTGGATAAGTTCACTCTTAATTACTTTTTCAAGGTCAATGTACTTACAATGCTGCTTAGGGATAATCTATAGGTACAAGGTATCAATGGAGAAGGTTTACCTTGACTAATTCCCTCTTAACTAGATCTTTAAAGCTATACGGACTATAAGACTCTTCAAGGTCAATTAACAAGATCTCAATGTCATGTATACTGTGGCTATTATTACGAATATTAGTAAAAAACGTCTTGACAACAAATATATGTTTAAGGAATGAGCATCTAAAAGTATAGACAATTAGAAAACATAAACACCTGTCAAGGGTAGTAGAGTCTGAGAACCTACATGCAGTATGCATAAATCACATATACATATCCTGACGATTCGTCAAGACCCTTTTGTTGTTAAAATATGAGTGATACTTCAAGGTCCGTCTACATGATGCTACAAGGTCAGTCTATAAACTACAACACTCTTTAAGGTCAGGCTACAAGACTTCAAGGTCAGTCTACAAAATTGTCTCCAATATCAGACTACACGACTGTCGCCAAGGGTCTACAGACTAAGATTCGTCAAGGTCAGTAATTCCTCCAACGTGTGTTCCAACAATGCCTCACCTACGACGGGGAGATGGACTACAAGACCTATCTAGAGCTAGTTCTAGCTCTCGAGAACCGTCGACAGCCTGCCGCCTTAGCTTACCTGTTCCGGTTGCTCGATATAAACGGCCAAGGATACTTGGATAAGTTCACTCTTAATTACTTTTTCAAGGTCAGTGTACTTACTACAACGCTATTTAGGGATAATCTATAGGTACAAGGTATCAATGGAGAAGGTTACCTTGAGTGATTCCCTCTTAACTAGATCTTTAAAGCTATACGGACTATAAGACTCTTCAAGGTCAATTTACAAGATCTCAATGTCATGTATACGTATCCTGACGATGCGTCAAGTCCCTTTTATTGTTAAAATATGAGTGATACTCCAAGGTCAATCTACATGATTTTACATGGTCTGTCCATAGGCTATAATACTTCAAGGTCAGTCTATATTATACTTCAAGGTCAATCTACATGATTCTACATGCTCAGTCTATAGACTACAATACTTCAAGGTCAGTCTACAAAATTCTCTGCAATAGTCTACACGACAGTCGCCAAGGGTCTACACACTACTTGACTATATCTCCAAGATCAAATAACAAGTCTATCTTCAACATTAGTCGACAGACTAAGATTCGTCAAGGTCAGTAATTCCTCCAAAGCGTGTTCCAACAATGCCTCACCTACGACGGGGAGATGGACTACAAGACCTATCTAGAGCTAGTTCTAGCTCTCGAGAACCGTCGACAGCCTGCCGCCTTAGCTTACCTGTTCCGGTTGCTCGATATAAACGGACAGGGATACTTGGATAAGTTCACTCTTAATTACTTTTTCAAGGTGAGTGTACTTACTAACGCTACTTAGGGATAATCTATAGGTACAAGGTATCAATAGAGAAGGTTACCTTCACTAATTCCCTCTTAACTAGATCTTTAAAGCTGTACGGACTATAAGACTCTTCAAGGTCAATTTACAAGATCTCAATGTCATATCGTCGGCTGACAACTGACAACCAAAACTCACTATAAGAACTGTCACTACTCTTCGCAACCTCTTATCTCAGTATTGAATCAGAACTTAGATAAGATCTCTATTTCAAGTAGGTATAAAATTTGTTACTTAGTGAGTTTTGGTTGTCAACCGACGATATATACATAATATATCCTGACGATTCGTCAAGTCCCTTTTGTTGTTAAAATATGAGTGATACTTCAAGGTCAATCTACATGATTCTACATGGTCAGTCTCTAGGCTACAATACTTCAAGGTCAGTCTATATGATACTTCAAGGTCAATCTACATGATTCTACATGGTCAGTCTATAGGCTATAATATTTCAAGGTCAGTCTATATGATACTTCAAGGTCAATCTACATGATTCTACATGGTCAGTCTATAGGCTATAATACTTCAAGGTCAGTCTATATGATACTTCAAGGTTAACCTACATGATTTTACATGGTCAGTCTACAATATCAGACTACACGACTGTCGCCAAGGGTATACACACTACTTGACTATATCTCCAAGGTCAAATAAGTCTATCTTCAACATTAGTCGACAGACTAAGATTCGTCAAGATCAGTAATTCCTCCAATGCGTGTTCCAACAATGCCTCACCTACGACGGGGAGATGGACTACAAGACCTATCTAGAGCTAGTTCTAGCTCTCGAGAACCGTCGACAGCCTGCCGCCTTAGCTTACCTGTTCCGGTTGCTCGATATAAACGGACAGGGATACTTGGATAAGTTCACTCTTAATTACTTTTTCAAGGTCAGTGTACTTACTACAACGCTACTTTGGGATAATCTATAGGTACAAGGTATCAATAGAGAAGGTTACCTTCACTAATTCCTTCTTAACTAGATCTATAAAGCTATACGGACTATAAGACTCTTCAAGGTCAATTTACAAGATCTCAATGTCATATATACATATCCTGACGATTCGTCAAGACCTTTTTGATGTTAAAATATGAGTGATACTTCAAGGTCCGTCCACATGATACTTCAAGGTCGATCTACATGATGCTACAAGGTCAGTCTATAGACTACAACACTCTTTAAGGTCAGGCTACAAGACTCTTCAAGGTCAGTCTACAAAACTGGCTCCAAATTAGGCTAAATGACTATATCTCCAAGGTCAAATAACAAGTCTATTTTCAACATTAGTCTACAGACTAAGATTCGTCAAGGTCAGTAATTCCTCCAACGACTCTTCAAGGTCATTATACAAAATTGTCTCCAATATCAGACTACACGACTGTCTCCAAGGGTCTACAGACTAAGATTCTTCAAGGTCAGTAATTCCTCCAAAGCGTGTGCCAACAATGCCTCACCTACGACGGGGAGATGGACTACAAGACCTATCTAGAGCTAGTTCTAGCTCTCGAGAACCGTCGACAGCCTGCCGCCTTAGCTTACCTGTTCCGGTTGCTCGATATAAACGGACAGGGATACTTGGATAAGTTCACGCTTAATTACTTTTTCAAGGTCAGTGTACTTACAACGCTACTTAAGGATAATCTATAGGTACAAGGTATCAATGTAGAAGGTTACCTTGACGAATTCCCTCTTAACTAGATCTTTAAAGCTATACGGACTATAAGACTCTTCAAGGTCAATTTACAAGATCTCAATGTCATGTATACGTATCCTAACGATGCGTCAAGTCCCTTTTTAACCGACTTCAAAAAAAGGAGGAGGTTCTCAATTCGACTGTTTTTTTTTTTTTTTGTTGTATGTATGTTACCTGATATCTCCGAGAATAGTGAACCGATTCTAAAATTTCTTTTTGTGATCGAACGTGTATTACCCCGAGATGGTCCCATTGGCACCAAGTTGGGGTCTGATGATGGGATCCTGGAGAAATCGAGGGATCTCTTCAAATGTTATAGGTACATGTATGGCGCTTTTGGTAATTTTCATTCATTTACAAGAATTTGCATTCAGAAAGTAGGATTTGAAGAAACCAATGATGGAAACAAATCGGGAATCTTGGAGAAACCGGTTGAAGTCGGTTTTTTAAATTTTTAATTTGGTGATTATGTTGTTAAAATATGATACTTCAAGGTCAATCTACATGATTCTACATGGTCAGTCTATAGGCTATAATACTTCAAGGTCAGTCTATATGATACTTCAAGGTCAATCTACATGATTCTACATGGTTAGTTTATACGCTATAATACTTCAAGGTCAGTCTATATGATACATCAAGGTCAATCTACATGATTCTACATGGTCAGTCTATAGACTACAATAATTCAAGGTCAGTCTACAAAATTCTCTGC
>JALPQI010015693.1:0-19779 GCA_025490895.1 Thaumatotibia leucotreta | reverse complement strand
CGTGTACTTTTAATTACCTTATGTATGACATGGTACTACTACTACTGGTGCTACTTTATTAGGGAGATAATTCTGCACTTTACGTGACTATGTCAAAAATGTTAAGGGCCATAATGTACCTCTTATAAAAGTTATAAAACGTTGCACGATATAGTTACATGCGAACACGAACGATATAGTGACAGCCATACACCGTATATTAACAAAAAGGTGTACAAACATTACAGTACGCTTAGCACATGATTGGTATGGCAGTATGTCGCCGCGAGATAGATTTCCCATCTTTTACCGACTATATGAATAAAAGAGGGATGGATAAAACTATCCATCCCTCTTTAGTAATATGTAATATGTAATAAGAGTTGGTGTAATATGTCGCCGCGAGATAGACATCTTATATTGGTATTGTCGCACTGATCCTGTGCTAAGCCTACATGTGTATGTAATGTTTTTGGTAGGAATTATTTAAAATAAATAAAGAAAATGACAAAAAGGTTGGCGAAACCTGAAAACTTTATTTGACAATGACATAAGCGACTTTGACAGATTTGACAGTTAGGCATTTGTCGTAGTTTTTTTGCCTCGAACTCCAATTTGGAGATTAATGTTGGTAGCAGTGTAAAAACTCGAAGATCGGAACAAATCCAAAATGGCGTCCATTATAGCGTCATCTTTCCGAACAACTGTACGACAATATAATGTTACCGGCTGAAAGTGCGTTTTTGAGAAATAGACTATAGACTTTTTGACAGATGTAATTATGTATATATTTACAATAGTGTGCGTAGCTATGTAACTAGCAGAAAAAAGGTCAAGAGTAGAAAAATAAATAGATGTAGATATGATTTCGAATTCATGTGTTTTCGAAGCCTACATTTTTAAAACCATGGTCATAAAAAGTGCGTAATGATCACAATGGACTTTATTATTACTCAAAATGACGCTGTTGTTGACGCAGCGCCTCGTCACATGTGGAATATAATTACCTACACTAATTAATGCACGCAATACAGAACGCCGAAAAAATTAAAATATAATGTCACAAATTATACGTGTACCTACTGCAAAACATTTCATTTCCGACTTTCAAAGGGAGGGAAAAGTTATTAAAATATTTAATTACTTAGCCTAACGGGTCAGCCACGTAATTTGAGCCAAATATTGCTCGTACGTTTCGACTTTCGATCGATGACGAGGATCCTCATCAAGAGTAAATACTGTGCTGCGACGTGCTAATAAAAAGGTTTCTGTTTTGGGCCAAATTAAACTATTATTTGATCCATTCCGTTACCTACTTCGAACCTCAGCTAATCATATTTGTTGGAAACGTAAACAGAACATATTTGAAATATAAATTTCTCGATGTGAAAAGAAATAATATAACAACAACATTGCCTCCCTAGTTATGACAAGTAGTATACCATTGGGATTTTTGCTACGTCGCATTATGAACTTTACAATTTAAACTTTTTACCCACTTATCGGACGGAAGGAAACCAATTCTGAAGAGTTTGCCATGAATTATAATTTATGAACGGATTTTCACACGAAAACTTTTTTAAATAGGTCAACAAGGATGATAAACCTAAATCTAGTTAGTAAAAATGTCATCATTAAATTTGATTTCGTGCTTCATTCTAAGCGATCATATTCGTCTTTCGTAAATAAGACTCTGTTCATAAGATGTCTGTAGATTAACCCCTTCATAATTCCATAATTCCTAAATATCTACAAATTCGGCAAGTTGATAAGTATCGTTTGTCTCTTTTCGTCTTATCAATATTTCTAAAAGACGGAAAGGGGCAAACGATACTTATTAGCTCGTTTATGAATAAGGGGGTCAATCTCAATACTGTTTGACACTTCGATAATGACGAAGAACAAAACCTGAAAAAATATCAAAAATAACTCAATAACCAAGTCAGGTAGCACAGCTCACTTGGAGTATATTTCCATTACATTAAATAATGCAAAACATATACACGCTAAAAAATCACGTGTTTCGTGTGTTAGGAAACCCAGGCACGCGACACTTTAGTGTTCCACGTGGTACATTAATGGGGACATGTGAATGTGAGGAGAGGCACGATGTTTTAGAATATGGTGGCTCAAGGAAATATTTATCATCTCGCAAGAATCTGAACGATATAACTTTCATTTGCAAATCCTAACTAGATAAGAGTTATTTTTAACTGACTTCAAATAAAGGAGGTTTAACAATTCGACGAAATCTTTTTTTCATTGCTCATGCTCTGAAAGTGGGTTGTTGTTTATCTATGATACGGGTGGAAAACGATGCATCGCGGCCCTTGGGTTGCAGAAAGATATGTTCCTATTAGTGCTCGCCTTGTAAAATTGTAAGCACCAAGCCGAACAAAGTGCCAACAATACTCTTATTTAGAAACAAATTCGAAGATATTAGTTCTTGGTTTCTAGTTTTGGTTTTATATAGCGGTGACCAAGAGGAAAAAACCTATCGAGTTTTTTTTAAATTTTAATACGCGTAGGTAAGCGACGGAATAATGTTATACTGCCATATATGAATTTATAATTAAAAATAAATTCTTACTTGCATTCAATTAATACTTTTATATTTTTTCTTTCCTCTCATTCGTAATGAAAATTAGAATGTTTAACTCGGGTGAAAGGCACCCATTTCCGACTCACTTCGTTCGAGCGCCAAACTACCTCGTCGGAAATGGGTGCCTTTCCACCCTTGGTTAACAAACTCTTTTTGATGTACATTTAACGAACATATTTACAGGAAGTATGTACGTTACTCGTAGATGCTTGAAGCGATTTGGAAACTTATTTTAAAAGTTAAAAAGGTTAGCCTTCTAGTTGATCCCATTGTCATTGGGGGTTAACCTCCAACGAAGAATTATTTCTATAAATATATAACATATTTCTTGTATTTTTGGAAGCTATTCGAGTATTTACGTTTAGGTGGTAATCGTTTTATGTTGGTAAGCTGATATGGAAAGATGACATTCCTTAACGTATAGGAATTGGGGTATAAATCGTTAAATATAACATGTTTAAAAATTTTGACAAGCTATTAAAGTACCTATTTGCGTCTACGAGCCTTCGTACCCTGTTGGTGAACTGACGATGGAAGGTACACCTCTTTAACAATTAGGAGTTGGGGATAATTCTTTAAATTTTGGCTCTCGGGTTCTCGTGGAGAGTGTCACTTTCGACCTTTGATTAACAATCTACTATTAAAGACAACTTGAGACATTTCCGTGTGATGACGGTAGTAAGAAAACATTTGTCACCAACCCAACTCTTCTCGTGGGTGTCGTAAAAGTCGACTAAGGGATATGAAGTGTCAGTGACTATCATCATCATCATCATTTATGACTGATTATGTGAATAAAGACAAAACATAATTATGAATACAGAAAAAGTTTAAGAACTGTAAAAATATCTCAAGTTAATGTTTGATTAAACTGTGTCTATTTGTGGCACAGTTCGTTCGTGTAAAGGAAATTAATAATTGAACCAGACCTGTAAAAATATTGCTAAAAGAATAAAAATGTTTCATTCTCACGTGCAATTTAGGATATATTATACGTGCAATTTAGGATATAATATATCCTAAATTGCACGTATAATATATCATAAATTTTAACACAAGCCACCTCCAATCTACATATTATGTAGATTGGAGGGGTCCCCTTTAATATGCCTAATATTAATAGTCCTAATATGAATTCGCATAACGGATTTGGCATAAATAATTAAGCATAATATTGAATAAGCAAAATAATAAAATTCCATAATGCTTAATACGCATATAACTGATTATGCATAATTGAAATATGCATAAGATTATTCAATATAACTTTATTCCTCCTAATATGGATTAGCATAAACTTAGAAATCAAGCGAATTACGTTCGGTTGATTTCTGTTGTTCGGGGAGCGGTTATGTTCAAAAGACTAATAAGCAGGAGCGACGAAGCGAAGTTGAAGCCTAGCTTTCGTCGATAACTCCTACACATCCTAATGAATACGTCAGATTCAATCAAATAAATAAAACATTAGGTAATCAATTTTATTAATAAAGTAATCACATCTTGGTAGGCGCATGAGGCGCACGTATGTACACTGCACAGTGCGTACCTATTTAATACGGGCGTATATTTTAATGATGCTTAAAATAGGATCTAGGGAACCTATTTACCTATACCATGATTTCTACGATCACAAAACGATAACTGTATCCCGTATAAAATACACACGCCGTATTTATGAACATCATAAATTGCTAGGGTAAAAAAGTGCGTAATAATTAAAATAATCAATATTTACTATAAAAATATAAGTAGGAGTACATTTCTGATTTTATTTCAAAAAAGTTATTATTGTAATTTTACTCATTGGGTAACGTACTTTTGATATCAGTTAAACATTTTCTGATATCTCTCATATTTACGGAATTATGGCCTGTAAACACTTATCGATTACACCCTGTATATAGTATCGGTTTCGCTACGCAATCTATGATCGGTCATTATTATTTTATCTATTATATTTTATACTTTTCATTAAGTATACCAATTAGTATTATGCTCATCCTAATTATTCCAAATCATCGTTATGATAGTTTACGTTATACGTAAATACATTATGTGTAATTGTTTATGCGAAATAATGCTTATGCCACTTAAATAGTATGCTTAACAACGCTATGCCAATTTGAAGTATGCGTAATAAATTATGCGAATTAATATAGACTCAGATTGGAGCGCTTCGAATTTGTCACTTAAAATAAAACTTAGTGGCGTGTGTTAAAATTGACTGTTCATATAATCCGCTCGCACTGTTGGATTGTGCGTTTCTGAAAGCGATATGTGATCAGCAAAACATTTTTTCCGATGTCAATGGGCACTCACAAAACATTGTTACAAACGCCGATTGCACTATTTTGCGTCGTGTAGCTTTGCTACCGTGAATGAGGCATGTATACTGTATATACCAGTAGAAAACCATGGATTATTCGACGTTTATGACATTATTTTTTCTTCCTAGTCGTGATTCTAAACAAAATTAATTCCACACAGCTGAAGTTTATAACATGCGTTTTTCTTCACAGTCATCAATTCCGCACAATCTTGTTTCTACCTAGTTGCGATTCTGCGCAATATTATTACCACACAACAGACATTTTTCGCACGAGTTTTTCTTCACAGTCATTAGTTCCACACAATCTTTTTTCTACCTAGTCGCGATTCTGCACAATATTGTTGCCACACAATATAAATTTTTCGCACTTGTTTTTCTTCACAGTCATCTGTTCCACACAATCTAGTCTCTACCTAGTCGCGATTCTGCACAATATTATTACCACGCAACTGAAATTTTTCACATGCGTTTTTCGTCACAGTCGTCATTTTCAGACAATCTCGTCTCTACCTAGTCGCGATTCTGCACAGTATTAACCCATTATACATTTTGAATCCTAATAGCAGTGAATAGAGATCAAGACCAAAGTGGCCATTATGGATTCGTAAGCATTATCTAAATATAAGATATGGTAGGTACCAGGCGCGCATGATCTTAGGCTAACAAATACAGCTTTTGGACCTATCTTTGAAATGTTGTGGGTAATGAAAATTATATAATCGAATCGGTACCAGGGCAGCATAACTCATTTTATAAGTAAGTTACATATTTTTTTTAGTACAGGAGTACAGGTGGTGTACTTTTTAGGCCCTAGTGCGAGAAGTGGGTCATTTTACGTCAGGTCCAAAACTTCGGAGGGCCACCTGTACTAAAAAACGTCGTACGAGACACGTGCAAAAACGAAATTCGTAACTCGTGCCGATTTAAAACAAACGGTCGTGTTTTAAAACATCGCCACTTGTTTCGAATTTCATGTTTTTCGCACTTGTGTCGTAATGTACTATTTTAGTACAGATGGTGTACTTTTTAGGCTCTAGTGCTAGAAGTGGGTCATTTTACGTCAAGTCCAAAACTTCGGAGGGCCATCTGTACTAAAAAACGTCGTACGAGTCACGTGCAAAAACGAAATTCGCAACTCGTGTCGATTACAATAAATAACAAAATAAGTAGAGACAATTATCCGGAAATGATGAATGTGAAAAAATTATGTTGCGTGGTATTAATACTGTGCAGAATAACGACTAGGTAGAGACGAGATTGTCTGAAAATGACGACTGTGACGAAATACGCATGTGAAAAATTTCAGTTGCGTGGTAATAATATTGTGCAGAATCGCGACTAGGTAGAGACAAGATTGTGTGGAACAGATGACTGTGAAGAAAAACACGTGCGAAAAATTTATATTGTGTGGCAACAATATTGTGCAGAATCGCGACTAGGTAGAAAAAAAGATTGTGTGGAACTAATGACTGTGAAGAAAAACTCGTGCGAAAAATGTCTGTTGTGTGGTAATAATATTGTGCAGAATCGCAACTAGGTAGAAACAAGATTGTGTGAAACTGATGACTGTGAAGAAAAACGCATGTTATAAACTTCAGCTGTGTGGAATTCATTTTGTTTAGAATCGCGACTAGGAAGAAAAAATAATGACATTAACTTCTGATGATCCAAAACCATGAATGTAGGATGAGTATGGATTTGACAACGTAATAATAATAGCAAGAACGAAAGGGATGGTCTTATTAAACTTTTAACTAGTGGAAGTGAAAAGGAACAATAATCGTCCGTCCTTATCACTGTGCCACTATTTTTTGTGTGGCACTTAGCATCTATGTGCCGCCAGACAAATGCGTTGAATACGTCACTTACGTCTGGTGGGAGTGAAATTAAATGTTTTCAATGTGAAAGTGGACACAAACAACTTATCCCAAGGCTTATTTTGAACAATTTCATCTGTGTTTATCTTCTAGATATGGTGCGATGCGAAGTACTAGGCCGTAAAAGTAGAAACGAGCGAAAAATTGCTGACATAACCTTTCGCAGGTAAATATAGTGTTTTTCAGTCTAATTCTAAATGAAACTGTTAGCAAACCATTTTAATATGTAAACTGATAAAAATACTAGTCATTAGAAAGCATTTGGGCCATAATTAACTCGGAAAAGGGAAATAATTCAGTGACTTTGTTATTGTTCGAGGGATGCCAGGGCAAGGAGGGTATAATTACCCAAAATTTTGGGGTAATTTCAGAATGCCCACGTTCGTAAAATTATTATAATGTATAAATGGTGGTTTGGCCCGATGGTGCACTTGCAGATTTTTTTTTTCCATAGAATTCTAATTATTTATGAGTAAATTAAATGTTATTTGTATATACGTTGTCGTTTTATTTTACCTTATCCTATTTAAATTATCCGAATAAGTTTGCCCAAACTAGTTTGGGTAATCGAGGGTTTATTTACTATGTTGTTTGTGGTAAGTAGGTACATGTAATTTTTCATTCTTCTAATGAAATCGATGATGATGATATATATATTTTTTAATTTAATGTCGATAAGTTACTAAATATATCATTATTGACGAGTTGAAATTGAGAGTCGGGGATGGTAGAAGATAGTGTATACCTAAAAGTAAAAAAAAAGTATTATTTTTAAGTATATAATGCATCTTTGCTAGTCAATATGAGCTGTCCGCAAACCGTTAACACCATTCGTCAGTAGAATCCAAAAAAATGTAAACAATCCTAATAACTTGCATTATTCCATAATAAAACACTTTTAAAACACAATCGTAGTTTTATTCCGAACTTGAAAGAGTTCACATACATTTTTAGTAAAAAATATTGATATTTATAGTGGTAACCTAAAATTATATCTGCGAACGTATTTCACGATATGTTTCAAACACGTCAGATGCTATGGAATGTCAGCCATATTTGCTTACATTCTTTTTTTGGATTCTACTGTCGGTTGGTATACGTTAAAATGCAATCTAATTGATATTCGGCAAAGATGTATATTTTGCTTGAAAAACGCCACGTATCTATGACAGTTTAAAATACTATTTCGTAAATTAAATAAAAAAAGGTACACTAAGAAACTAAAACTCCACTTAAATAAACATATTTGATATTACATTTTAATATTGTTTCATATAATAGGGTAAATGATGGGGTAATTTTTCTCGCATGGCAACAACGCTCACTATATATCCATCCCTCTTAGTGGCACACTCGGCGCGGCCCCTCGTAGAAAACAAAAAAAAATATGGTTGACTTTCCATAGTATTTGACGTCTTTGACACACATCGTGAAATACGTTCGCAGATACATTTCTACGTTAATACTAATAAATGACAATAATTTTAACTGAAAATATTATGTGAACTAAAGGATTGTGTTCTAAAACTGTATCATAATAAAATAATGCAAGTTTTACAATGACACGTATTGCAACATGTAGATATTTTCATCAAAACTCTGTTTTTAATTAACACGCTTTTATTAGCTTCACTTGTAACCAACTACCTATGTACGTAAGAATATCTTGGAATCTTAACTTGACCCACTTCCTAGTCTTCGATTAGAATGAAATTTTACACACGCTCTGAGTTCTGATGACAATACAGGACTAGTTAAGTAATGTCATTATAAATCCAATATGGCGACCTTCCCAAGATGGCCGACTGGCTGCTTAAGCGAAAGGTATTACTGTCAGGAATACGATGTATTTTTTTGTTTTTTTAACTAAGTATTATAATTATTGTTATTATGTTACGTTTGTCGATCTGAAGTCGATTTGATGGTGGAAGTAATTGTTTTTTCATCGTTTGAAAAATAACTTATCGATAAAATTATATACGGTGGAAGTCCCTAGCAAAATTTTATTCGTGCCACCGTGACTTCTTTGTCTTAACATCACTTTTTAACATATTCTGTGCTGAAGCACAGAATCCTCATCCAAGTGAAGAGAAATAGAAACTCATACCTTGTTAACTTGACGTTCAGTGTTTTTATCAAGACATTTAGCTCGCTCCTTTCAGAATCCATGCATTCTTCCCTAGACGGAAAAAGAAGTCCGAAACTCTAATAATTAATTTATTTACTTATTGAGGACTATGAGTACGTAACACAACAACTTATGTCTGAAGATTCTTGTTTTATTTGGTGAAGTATGAAACAAAGAAGGCGACAATTATAAAAAATGCATGGTACATTTTAATGGCCTCTTTCTTCACGAAATGGGAACACGCTCACTTGTGACATAAACAAATCATAAAACAGAGGTTACACTCAATGTATGTACAAATAGCAACATACCTATGTACAGTCAACAATAAATGTGCTTTACTACTTATCCAGTGGTAGTTAATAAACTTGAAAAGTGGTAGTTAGACTAGTTAGACCACATTTCGACAGTACAGTCAAAAGGATATTTATATCGATACCTTTGGGTTTCAATTGTCGTAAAGGACTTTTTGGCAAAAATTAGTTAAATATACAGTTTTGTTCAGAATTTCAAGTGCTATCGAATTGTGTAGTTAAAGTTTCGATATCTCGTAAAAAGTTACCTTTATGCCCAAGATTTTCTGTACTTGCAAAAATAGCTTCGAGCTAAAGGAGCGTTTAAATATCTAGTTATTTATAATAAATAATTATCTGTGTCGTAAAGGAAACTGATAAATAAAAATATTGTCGTAAGTGGCCTAATACGTTAAGTGGTTGTACTTAAGCCCTTACTTTGATACGATTACTTTCTAAAGTACTATGGTCAAGTTGGGTTTAAAGAACAAGTTTTTTCTTCGCCATCCTTTAGAAACCCCGAGTATCGCCATCTCCACAGCTCGTTGAGCGACTTTGAACTTATAAGAGGCCGATAATGTAGGACCACGTCCACCACTCTACTTTATATTATTACTATAATTCATGACATGGTCCACCTTCTGCGTCTTGTCTTCTGTGATTAGCTTTTCCTAGGAAGTAACCTCCTCTGAACGCCGCAATATTATAATGAGACCAGATGATAATTAATACCTTACCGGCAGTATCAATTTCTATAGAAGCATCGGAACATAATTATGTAGGTATTAACACATAAATTAGTAAGTATGCCTGAACCTCGCTCGAAAACCATGTTTTTCTAAGGAAAGTTACATCATTATAATCAAAGATCGACAATAGAGAATAAGAACGATGTTTTTCTTTTGCATTTGCGCATACAGTTGACCTCGAAGATCAAAATCGTTATAGATTTTTTCTCATATTCTTATTTATCTTGAGTTCCTAGCCACTGAAAAAACTAGATAAATATTTGTTTTCGTTTTTTAAAAATTTGGCTCCTAAATAACAATTTCGTCCTCTAAATGAACAATTCGACGTAGGTACCTATACTCGTATGAATCCGATCGATTTCGAAGATCGTCGATTTCACGAAATTGTTCATTTAGACGTAAACATATTATTATTATCATCATCAGCCTTTTTCAGTCCTTCATTGCTGGACATAGGTCTCTCCTATAATTATATATATTTATTTTATTTTAATTTTAGTGTTTGCTTGGCATTTTTACCGAAATTATTAATTACAATTTTGCACTGAAAGTATAGTTTTTACTCATAGTTACAATCTAAATATCTATCTAAATCTTGCTGTGCATGCTTATTTTGGATGACATTTTAATGTAAAACCTATGAGTTTCTCAAGGAGATACTAACATAACAATAACTAGGTAGGTACCTATTACTGTACTACCTAAATGAAATAAAATGATTCCTCTCCAATTTATTTTGCTTCGTGCGGCTTCATCGGCACAATATCTAATTTATTAAACATTTCCTTGAAAGCAAAATACATTTATAAGGAATCATTGGAATACCATTGCATCACCAGTAGGTAATCGAAATGTATAAGAAATATCTTCCGTATATGGATATGTATTTCGTTTATTTCGAACTAAACATACATGCTATATGTACCTATAGTACGAAATAAACTGGGATTTTGTAGAAAGTATCATAGATAGTTTACCTAGGTACTATACAAGAAAGGTACGACAGGATAGTACTTAACTGCGTATACGGCTCTGACTGTACATACTCGTAACTTGTAGAAACAACACGCCAACGGCATAGTTCCAATACAATACTAATTGGAACGGACTAAAGCCTGCATGGCCTGGATTCTCCCGAAACGGTTTCGGTAAAGTTGTCATTTTGATAATTCTCGCCTTTAGACTACCAAACGGAGGCATATCTACGTGGTACCACTTTTATTGTTTTTCGTATCGATCGTCCCTTTCTCACTTACATGCTAGTTAGAACGTGACGTAAGAATACATTTGTCACCACCCCAACTCCTCCTGCGGGTGTCGTAAGAGTCGAGTAAGAGATTGAAGTGTCACTGACCATTCTCGAAGATTGATGATGGGCAGTAGCGTCATCATAGTGTACCTACACATTACTGCGATCGCCAATCCGCTTGCCCAGCGTGGCGATTGTGGGCATTTACCTCCTAATGCGCCTATACGCATAGTTAATAGGAGAGGCCTACGTCCATCAGTGGACTAACATAGGCTGATGTTTTTTTCGACGGCCTCCGTAGCTCAGTCAGTATAGTCAATAGTCCTTGACTGAAGCTGAAAGTACTGGGTTTGAATTTCGGTGAGGAATTTCTCTTTGTGCATTTATTACAAAAATGTTTATTCCTAAGTTATGGTAGTCTTCTACGTATTATATATGTGTATTATTCGCCGCTTAGTAAATAATACACGTCGGTTTACGGATATATGTAGTTATTATGTGAACGACACATACTTAGTTAAATAAGTCTTACCATTGGACTAAGTCGATTTGTGGAAGATTTATCTTCATGATATTTATTATATACCTAAGCCTACATTCTACACGGTCACTGCCATGGGCTAGCATAGATTTCCAAAGTGACCCTAACGCCCCCCAGGTGATGATTGCATCAAGGTAAGGTGGGATAAGATGAAACGGTTTTTTTTAATGGAGTAAGACAAAAAGCTAGTATACTTAGGCTGTGCCAGAAGGACAACTTTTTGTCTTACCTCATTAAAAAAAACATCTTACCCCACCTTACTATACAAAATGTAATAAAGATCTAATCTAATTTTTGACATACTCGGTGATTTGATTTTTTCATGAGGCCGAGGGAAGAGGGGCGTTAAATGACATTACCGTGCTTTAGGACGGTTACTTATAAAAGTTTGAGAACCTATAGGCTAGCCGCTTAAAGAAACGTAAACGTTTGCATAATTTACTTTTTAGTACAGATGGTGTACTTTTTAGGCTCTGCGAGAAGTGGGTCATTTTACGTCAAGTCCAAAACTTCGGAGGGCCATCTGTAGTGTACTAAAAATGGTCGTACGTGACACGTGCAAAACGTAACTCGTGTTGATTTAAAACACTCCCTGTCGGTCGTGTTTTAAAACATCGCCACTCGTTTCGAATTTCATGTTTTTTGCACGTGTGTCGTAATGTACTATTCTCTTCGTCCTCGACGTTCGCTCGTGCGAGCGACAAGGATTAAAGTACATTATTCGGTCGATAAGTTAGCTCACGCCGTTAGCTCGTGGTAAGGATCCCTGGTCCCTTAGCTGGAAACAGAGAAAGGACTTTAACATAATAAATGGCGACACCATCATTTTTACTCGCTTTACTCTGATAAAACCTTCTGTGGCAACGGCTTCGTCTTCAGGGCTTTAGCGCCATCTAATGGTACATCTTAATAAATTTCACGATCCCTAATGATTATAACAAGATACAGCTTAAAGGAGTGTTAATTGAAGCCGTCGGAAGGAACCTTAATGCTTTAATTAAAGAGCCTTTGTGAGCGACGATCCATTAGCTTTTAATCTTGAACAAAAATAAATATTATGAAGTTAATGGTGCAAGATGAAACTAATAAGAACAAAAAAAAATTGGAAGAAATGAGCATTTTTATTAGTTTTAACTAGTTAGATATGCGACATTTATATTGTACCTAAGCTATCCATGAGTCTGATTTGTAGGATTTCTTAGCTACAATAGCAAAACGGCACCCTTGTAGTTTCATTTAGTCCGCGAAAAACGAAATTTGTAAATTTAGAGGATTTGTCTTTCTCACTCTAATGACGCCTTCGTTTGAGTGACAGAGAAAAATCCTCGAAATTAATGAATTTCGATTTTCACGGTAGTAGGTATATTATTCCACAAAAAAAATCTATTCTTTTACATCAACCGATTTGCAACGTTCGTGAGTGACGCTGAACAATGAAATGTGGAAAACAGATGTTAGTATTTTGTATGCTGCTATACATTAGCCATAAAAAAACGTACCATTTGAAGTGATTTTGAAATTTTACTAACCCTTATGCAATTTTCAAAACCCTCTTTAGGGTGCTTATTCTGTGTCCCAAAACCTCGCAGCCATTGGGAATGCCCTTATTTTTTATACCTTGTTCACATATAAGTAGTACCTGTGTATAGGTGCTTGTAGTTTTTTTACTAAATATATAAATTTCGAGACAATTCCTTCGATAGCTGTGGCTCTCCCCTAACTCGTGAAGTTTTGATGCATGTTTTAAATTGCACCATAGATCAAATATTTTAATATATTTATTAAAAAAATAGACAATTATAATAAACAACTACACAAAATACTATAATACTAATCTAAACTCAACTAAAGAACCTTAAAGCTAAACGAATTTAAGCACCAATCAAACAAATAACCCACCCCGTAACATACCCGGTGCAAAGGTGCCTAACAAACTAGCGGCATTTCCGCGCTGCACTGCAATAGCAAGCCTCTGCACCAGGACTAGATCAAATTAAATTATATTTATTTGGTAAAGGTATACATTGGTATAGGTAACAACCATATTTTTTTCTAATCTTTCGTATGTCATTGGTATACCTTGTGCTTGTATATAACCATGTACTCGTAACATTACAAACTTATAATTTATAATCCTAAGACAGCAATATAAGCCAAAGTGTTCAACTTTGCACTTAATTAACTGCCTTACATGAACAAGTTTAAACGACGACGTTAAAGTTAACAACTAGAAAATTACTGTTGGACCCACCTGTCTTCTAATAGCATGTGGAATCAACTGTACTTGACACAGGTTATGTCGTAGCAGATGTGCTTACCATAGAATAAATCAACTGCGAAAGACTCTGGTTGTCACGCCATTCGAACCCGCTTCCTCTGGATTGCCGGTCCAACGTGCTTCCAATTAAACACCAGACGACCTTCCGTGAATCACAGCGAATTTAGTCAATGGTATTGTGAAACTAATCACTAGCGACATCTCTACTTAATGTTTCGAAGGTACTACAACCTTAAGCCACTCAAAGACGTGTGTCTGGGCATTTTCACTTCTAGGGACACCCAAATAGCTTAACTTTCACAAAAAAGTTAACTTCGATGTCAAGTTTGTAACGACAATTAAGCATTAAATATTAACAACAATATTTTTTTACCATTTAATCTAGAAAGAATACGCGTATATGCAATATAAAAACGCGAATAAAGTGGATTTACGTAAATATTTCATTTATTTCAAATGGACATTAGAACAGAATAATCTCATAAATTATTAAAAAATAAACTGAAGCACTGGGAGGCGAGGGGGTGAGGAAGAAGAGGCGCGGAGTAACAGTAGAGCCGGTTTATTGTACACTGGTTACAACTTAGGCGAACTCACTAGATCTAGGCAACCTAACTTTTGGGTAGGGGTTGATGTACCTATGCCTAGTGAAGGAGTACTAAGGTCTAGACACTTTAGTGCTCAAACCAAGGTTGGGTCACAAAGCGTGCTAGGACGTAGTCCCTACTGCTGCTCAAATAAACCTCGGTCGCATGCCGAGGGTCATGATTCTCGGGGAGACAAACGATAGCGCGATCTAACTCGACCACGGGGCCATCTAGCGGCGGACGGCGTAACTACAGTACTGCAGTAGTGCAGCTCGTTGTATCGTCGCAGTGTTTGCGCTTGAATTGCGCGTACCTGCGCGCCTTCATGGCTTGCCGTTGGGTGTCGCTAGTAGGGTGGTGTTACAAAACCTATTTAATAACCCATTCACGTGGACCTAGAATTACATAAGTTAATGAGGATTTACTTGAGCCTAACTATCTATGTGATATTGTTTTTAGATTTTTGACTTTTTAGGTAAGTATAAAAGCGTAAGAGATTAAGAAATCAACATAGATATTGAAATGTTGTTTTTATCAAATATTATCTATTTTTTAGAACTGACATATTTTTTAATTTTTACCGGTGTCTATTTTCATTATCGTTATACCCACACAATGCATCTACAAATTGCTATTTTGATCCCCCACAGACCGGACAAAGCTAAAACAATGAGTCCTGAACTCCGCTGGCACGCAGGCGTCCGTCATAAAGTATTTTAATTTAGTTTGCTCCTGCTTCATTAGTGGAA
Source organism: Thaumatotibia leucotreta (assembly GCA_025490895.1). Taxonomy (NCBI): domain Eukaryota; kingdom Metazoa; phylum Arthropoda; class Insecta; order Lepidoptera; family Tortricidae; genus Thaumatotibia; species Thaumatotibia leucotreta. The sequence goes on along the minus strand of JALPQI010015693.1, from coordinate 4,418 downwards.
GCGTGTTTCACTCTAACGAGATGTGTCAGGCATAAGCGGACAGCGGGTTATTTTATTATCTATATCAGTATTAACTTCTCTATATTCTGGTATTATCTATGCTTCAATGGGATTGAGTAGGACGTCTACCGTATGCACTCCAGACAATTATCTTAAGTGGTACCCGAGTAATCCCCGCACACACGTTTACTCTAACATAGGCTACTAAATGTTATTATTTATTGATAAGTAATAGAGCATGCAATCCCGGGATCCGTTTGCATGCAATACCTACCGGGATTCGTTTGTATGCAATCCCGGGATTAGTTTGTATTCAATCACGGGATTTGACATTGTAGAATGCCCTAATAAGTAATATGTTATTTTGAACTAAACTCGCACTTACGAGGTCATAAATAATATGTACGAGTAGTATGTGTCATTCTATGCTATTTTGGTTATTTTTAGCTTTTCATTAACTACCTACTACCTAAGGGATGGTCTATGCTATACCGTTTGAAATAATAAGTCCTTTGTTTTACCTATATTTTATACCTATTTACCTAAAATATTTGTATTTGTACCTACTGCTTTATATAAAACAAATGATTTTAGTTAAACACAAAGGTTGAACTACAAATTTTAGGAGATGGAATACGTATATCTTTGAAACATTCATAACCATCATAGGATTGAAAATGATTACATAGGCATTTGTTAGATTTTTTCTTAAGCAAGCAACTGATGAAAAATGTGGTTTTCCTAATCTTACATATATATCTTACCATTTTACTCATAACACTTAACAATATTGAACATTTTACAGAGGAAATACTTCCTGCCTGTTAGATAGATATATTATGTATGTTGTTTCAGCCGTCATTTTACGTCGAACCGCCAGTAAATGCAGTAGCGACCACCGAACAATGCTAGTCCGGGAGCTAAACTTTAACTTGTTCGAGAAAATTACATTAAATCCTACAGTATATTTATTTCAGGAATATGATAAAACATCGTTTTGTGAATATATGAATCTAATTATCCCTGATAAATGTGTGGAGGTTTTTTCATAAAATCAATATTAAGATTTAATTGTTTAATAAAAAGAAACAATAAATCCTACAGTAGGGATTTATTATCCGAGGGGCCTAACTGAATATTTAAGACAATATTTTAAAAAGTCACCACTGAATAATCGTAGATATAGTCAGAAAAAATAAAATTATTTTTAAAATTCATAATAATCAAACAGAAATTAAACAAATGGTGATTTTTTACTATAATGACCCGACAATTATTATACTTATCCAAAGAAAAAATTACGTCAGTGACTCAATGCTAACTATTTTTTTTACAGTTTTAACTGATTTACGTGCAGGCGCATTAATTCTACATTTTATTTTTTTAATGTACCTCTTGTCAATAATTAGTTGTGGCACAATACCAAAAAATCCCCTATGTATACTTTAAGCATTTCCTACAATTTTCGAAATGGTTATTGTTAAAATAAATCCGAGCGGCGCTGACGTCATAAATGCGCGGCCGGCCGCAGGGCAGCGGATAAACGTAGGTGGGGTACTATGTAGACAGGGCGGTGCGTCAAATTACAGAAGGAATTTCGTAGGAAGGAAGTAGAAACGTCTTAAATAAAAATTAGTAGTAAAATAAATAGGTATTAAGCAGTTTTTGAACTGACGATTAAAAACGTAGGCACCTATACAACTTGTAACCTATTAGGGGCCTGTATTTAACACGTTCACTGCGGCTTGAGGTAAACCCGCCCCAAGCTCGACTAAACGCTGGTGCGGGGCTAAAAGTTCATGTTTTCTCTGTGGTGCGGGAGCTGCCATCGTTTACTTATAAGGCGTACGATAAAGACAAATATACATTTCTTCATGTTTTTCAAAGCCGTACTCGTTGGTACAAAAAAAATGTATGAGGTCGAAATAAGCCTCTAACGCACTGGGTAGATATTTTATCCACACAGTGCGGGCTGAGGTTTATTTATGCCTCAAGAAACTGACCTCACGGCCGCACCGAGCGGGATGCTGGCGGCGCGGGAGTCGACCGCTGACCGTTAGTGCGGCTATAGTTGTCGATAAAGACTATACAGTACCGGTCAAAAGTTTAAGTTTCGATACAAAATAGGCTTTCAAGTGATAATTTTTTTAGTATTTACAGCAAAATATTTTTTCTACTTATATAATTATTACTGATTCAAGAGCTATTTAATATTAATTTATCTTAAAATCTGAAAAATTTTATACATCGGATCAGATAATAATTCGTATTCGTAGGCAAGTGAAATTGTAATTTTTTGATGATTATTATATTAGTATGAACATCGCGTGGGCATGGCTGCCAAAAGCTGTCACAGCTGCCTCGGGTGTCCGAGCTGTTCGAAAGTAACGGTTAAATAAAAAGGAATAACTAAATAATCAGTAATATATTAGCTGAAAACTAGTGTCAACTTAAATGCTGGAAAAATGATAGCCCAAAAAGTCGAATTTGTATCAAAATCGTGGTGCGAACTTAAATTTTTGACCGGTACTGTAAGATAAGATATAAACACTGTGAATCATCCCTTATTTACTACATATCATCTCTATATATCAGGTAAACATGCAGAAAGAAATGGTTCACAATTTGCACTGGCATGCAGCCGGAATGTTTGATAGTTTAGAAGTTATTTGTCAATCATCTTTTGTCCTTATTATGTCATCCACTGGGCCGCTAACTTTATTTACTCAAGTTAGAAATAATAAATATGGCATCAATGCATTAGATTAACTTGATTTTTAATAGAAAAAACCGACTTTTCAACCTCGGACTCGGAATTAGGTCTAGGTCCTGGTCCGAGTCTGGTACCGGGTTCGGTACTCAGTTCCAGTCCCAGTCGAAGGAAATCGAAATCAGCAAACGACGTGTACTATGCATTGTTGAAGGGTTCCGTTCAAATCATCGTCAGCAGTTCCAGTTCATCAAATACGACAGTTTTGAATGAAAATGCTTGATTTTTTGATGAAAATACAAAAATGTCTATAGATAAGCATAATACGTATGATTTTAAGATTTGAGGAGACCCCCGACCCGATATCTCGTTGACCATCATCATACAAGAATCATAAAAAAAAAAAATTACATACTAAACGAATTGATAATCTACTTTTTAGATTTGAAAGTCGGTAAAAAATGGCGTCTGAGACATTGTATCGAAGACGGTCGCCGCGATGATGATGTTTTATCGATAATTCAGCGATAACTGCCATTCCTTTCACTAGACTTAGAAAAAATTTAGTGCGTTTTGAGGCCTAACAGACCTCAAAAATTGTTTAGGTACTTTTTCTTTAACTAGAGGTCAGACCCAAGGGCGACGCTAAGTGTATTTTAAACATTTACTGACAAATTAAGACCACAAAAAAGAAAACATCTAATCCTTGTCTAGGCAAAATTATAAAAGGTTTAAGTAACTGCTGAAATTTGAGGTCTATTGGACCTCACCCGCACTGTGTGCGAAAATCAGCCCAAACCTAAGCTCATTTCGGTTTGGGCTGATTTGATCTCAACCGCACCAGATTAAAGTTCACTACGATTTGTCCGGCAGTGAACGTGTTCCCGACGCAAAATGAGGTGTTACAATTATTCAAAAATGTATATATACAGGGCGTCCCACGGCGATGCCACATGGAGGGAAAGTACCTTAAATATCATAGATAGCGTATTTTGCTGAAAGAAGACTTTATTTTATTTTTAAGACTAAGTAAAATTGCATTCAAATTTTTTTGATTTTTATTGAAAAAAAAATATCGCCTTGTCAGAGGAAACATACCTTAATTATCGTAAATGAGCATCTTACAGAAAGAAGACATTATTTCGATTTAAAAAACAAATTCCAACTTGTCTCCACATTTTTTTAATTTTTTTTGAAAAAAATTGTATGGAAAAAAAATATCGCCTTGTCAGAGGAAACATACCTTTAATTATCGTAAATGAGCATCTTACTGAAAGAAGACATTATTTCGATTTAAAAAACAAATTCCAACTTGTCTCCACATTTTTTTGTTTTTTTTGAAAAAAATTGTTTGGAAAAAAAATATCGCCTTGTCAGAGGAAACAAACCTTAATTATCTATCGTAAATGAGCATCTTACTGAAAGAAGACATTAAGGTATTTTTTCTCCGACGTCGAGATATTTTTTTTCATACAATAAAAAAAATAATTAAAACAAGCTGGAATTTATTTTTTAAATCGAAAGAATGTCTTCTTTCAGTAAGATGCTCATTTATGGTATGTTTCCTCTGTATGGTTTCCTAAGGTATGTTTCCTCTGACAAGGCGATATTTTCTTTTCCATACAATTTCTTTTTTAAATCAAAAAAATGTGGAGACAAGTTGGAATTTGTTTTTTAAATCGAAATAATGTCTTCTTTCTGAAAGATG